>JAQHUG010000037.1:7819445-7871876 GCA_028555095.1 Dicrostonyx torquatus
CTTTCTTTCCTGTTTACTTCATTCTCTATGAGGAGATATGTTTGCATGCCTGGCTGACCCCTCGCTGTCCCGTGTAGCACACTGTAACAATGTTCCCTTTCTCTCAGGTAGACAGGTGTCCTGTGTGCTGTGCCATCACTCAGTCCCCCGCACCCCGCCCTCTGCTCTGGACACAGTGACCACTCCTCTGTGGCTCCAGTATGTTAGCCTTCTTTCCACACCAGTCTCATAGCAGCTTTCCTCCCTGATGGAATTCTCCTTCTTCAAACCCAGAAGTCTTCTCTGACAGCGCCCTTACTCCCGTGCTCACTGCCGTGTCTTGGCGGCACACTTCTATCATACGACAAGCCCAGTTGCTGTTAAGATCTACTCATGTAGTTTAATCTCTTGGGGCATCCACCAAACTATAAGCTCCCAGAGGGCAGGGATTATCTTTCAGTTTCACCATGGCAACCCCAGTTCCTGGCTTCAGAGAAGTACCCAGGAGATGCCTGATAAACAAGTAAATACATGTAAATTGAGTAAGTGACCCCGTGATCCCAGTGTCCCTCCCCTTTAACTCCATACTACACTATGTACATTGAGGTTCATGACACCATGTCACCCAGCATTATGAGCTGTCATGGGCTTCGGAAGGCTCTAAAACTTGTTCTAGCCTAAGGTTAAGTGCCCCTATAATTTTTTCTGGGTGGTCTTTTAATGACCCCCAACCTTGAGTGGAAAAGCTATGGACCAGGGAAGGCATGTGAACAGCCTGGCTCAGAGTCAACTCTTGACCCCAGCGGCTGTTGATTTCCCACCTACACTGGGTGACTTTGGTTGGCATCTGTATGTTCATCGCACTAATTTTTCCATCCTTGTGAGCCTCCCTAGTAGAGGAACTAATTGGAAGGATAGGATTTCGGAGCCCTTATTTGATAGGCCAACTTCACTTCATTGTTTGAAATTTGCTTTTGGTCTGTTGGCTTGGTTTTTGTTTCCAGACAGATATAAACAGATTTATTTCTTTACTGTTCCCATCTTGAGAAGAATATTCTTTAAAGAAAACTCAGGACACAGGTATAAGGCATGTTCCTCAAAGCAGCTGTACCATGCTGTGCAGGAATGGCTCTGAGTTTCCCCAGGGCCCTGGGATCCAGAACACAATGTCACAGTCTGTGCTGGAACCTGCTTCCTATGCCTTTCTTTGTAATCCTGCACACCTCATTTCTCAAAACCCCCCGATGCTGCAGGCATCCCACTTAAAGAGCTTTAGATTGTGTGGTGCTGAGATAGAGAGTGGCCGATCAGAAAGTATGCATTGACGTGCTACAGGCGGATTAAAACAAAAGAAATTAAGACACACCCGGACAAGAGGGCAGTCTGCAGCCCTTGACTTTTGGCAAAATACATTTAGGTTGTGGTGATAAAATGGGACCCAGAGTTGCCTCCCCCCTGGCCCCGCCCACCTGCCAGTCTTCCTGGAGGTGTTATAGCCAGAGTGGCTGTCAGTGTGTCTTGTGGCAGTTTCCATTCAGGACCTGGAAGGGGATGAGTGTAATCTGAAGCATCACCGTGGTTGTGTGTGTGACCTTGAACAGGTTAGGTACCCTCTCAGAATCTCAGTCTCTGAGTTGCAAACTGAGGGTGATGTGTTTTAGAGAGCGGCTCCCTCCTGTTACGCTGTTTTTAAAAATGATGATATAAAACAAATAAAACATTGAAAATGGTGCCAGGCCCACAAGAAACAATGAAGAACAATGAGCCGTTATGTATGGTCACTGCTATTTGAATTCCCAGACAGATTGCCTCTGCCACCAGACCTTAGCAGGTTTCTCTGCCCTCCTGAAACAATCATCTTTTGTCCCAAAGGCTGACTGCCTTTGCTCTCCAAGATGGACCTTCAGTGCTCTAAGAACTACATGGTATCCCTATATATCCATGCAGCCTCTGAAGGATGTCCCTAAAGGATCCTTCCAAGTGTGGACCAGCCCTCTGTGAAGGTGCTTCCTGAAGGCTAGGCCCACACTAGCTTATTAGCCCGTATAATATTGTGCCTTCTGCCAGCAGAGGTCACTCAGCCTGGCAGTTAGATTGTCTGTAAAAGACAGCAAAGCTGAAGGCCTGGGGAAGGGGACCGCTGGGATGCAACCCAAACCCATCAGCCCCTAAATGTCCCTACAGTTGGCTGTTTGTCACATTGTTGAGTTTGCTTCCTTCTCCCTGGTAAAGCAGAACACATCTCTAAGTGAGAAGGAGAGCAGCAGCCAAGCAAACTCCTCAGCACCGTGCCAGCAACCACTAGTGGATTTTCCCTCCCTTCTTCCATTGAATTCAGCCCATCCTATCAGGGTCCTCCAATGAAGTCCTCTTTGGCCCTCTCCAGGGTCTACCCCAGATGGTCCTTGTTTTCTGTTCAGCACTTTCTTCAACGTGAACACCTTAGAACCAAAGACCCCAGGATATTGGATTCAAGTCACAGATTGATAGAGTCTCTAAGCTAAGGAACTAGCTCTTTGGAGCTTCAGGTTCTTTCTCTCCAAAAGGTGTGCGTGCGTGTGTGAGTGCATAGATCAGAGGACAAGCTCAGGTACCATCCACCTTCATTTTGAAACAGGGTCTCTTACCAGCCTGGAGCTCACCAAGCAGGTTGAACTGGCTAGCCAGTGATCCACCTGCCTCTACCTGGGATTGCAAGCAAATGCCACCGCACCTGGCTCCTCTTAATGTATGTCCTAGGGATCGAACTCAAGTTCTCACAGTTGCAAGGAAAATACTTGTCAGGTCCAAAGGAAGCTCCATTTCCCCAGATTCTGATGGTTAGACAAAAGCCAGGCGTTCCTCGGGAACTTGTGAAGTCAGTTCCCCTCCCTTAAAGGAAGTCTTTCCCCTTTTCATTGGCAGAAGGGACAAATGTGGTACAGTTAGCATACCCGAGCACATGCTGAGCTCCAGGCTCCAGGCTCCAGGCTCCAGGCTCCAGGCTCCAGGCTCCCTTGGTCTCACAAGTACCGGGTACACATTTCAGAGTCCATGCTGGCATCCTGGCTCTTCTCCCTTGCTCTCCTTCCCTTAGCTGCTCATTTCTCCTTACAACCCTGCTATTTCAGCTCTGCTCTCCTCTCTTTGCCTTCATCTCTCTCCACCCCCACCCCATCTCACTCACTCTCTCTTCTGCTCTTCCAGTCTGCTGGCTATGATCAGTTTACTACTTTCTCTCTCTGCTCTGGACTCTTCCAGATGCCTCTGGTTGTCCTCTCAGCCGTATCTACAATAAAAGTCTTCTCATACCACAGAGCAGTGATGTCATCAGTTTATCGATGCTATACTGACTCAGGCATTTCTCCAACCCAGCAAATGTGATACTTTCTGTTCCGGACCTCAAGAATTAGGAGGAGGATGGTTAGAAGCTCGTAGCTAACTAGCCAGGGCTTTCGTTCTCCACTCTTAGCCTCAGCGAGCTACGTTACTCCTGCACTCTCTGTGCGTCTTGTCTTGTGTCTGTGTTTATGCCATGTCCTCTCATGTTCCATGATGTCTTCTTAACTCTCTGATAGCAATTACTGTTCCTGTGTATGGCCTGCCAGTGTTGCTTTGCTGGTATAGTAGTAACTGTCACGTAGGTGGACAATACAAGCGTTTGAGGACAGAAACTGTGTTTACCTGCTGTGGAATTAACTCCTCTGTGGGACAGGCCACAAAGTGAAGTCAGGCACAAGCACAGCATTGACCTCTGAAGGCTGCTGAAGCCTTAGCAGTTCAGTGTGTCTAGCTGTGTGCTAGCTGTCATTCCTTCGTTCTCACAAGAGTCTTTTGGAATGGGCATTTCCATTTTGTAGTAGAGAACAGAATTTGAGAGCTCAGGAACTTTCTTCAGTCACATAGATAGGATGTGGCCCTGTGGAGTCTTATTCTACAGTTCTTTCCAGATCCATTGGCTGCTCAGTAACCTAGTTCATGGGCGTGTCCCTGGGGGAGGGGCCTTTCCTCAATCCACACTTTGCTGGATTGCCCATGCATGAGCACACCAGGGTCATGCAGTCTGTGAGATATTTGTCAACCAAGACAGCAGGGACTACTGTGCTCTCTGCTCTTTCTGCTCCTTTGTAACAAAGGGGACTGAAGGGAGAGAAGCCATGAGGGAGAAATCTATAAATGGTCTCTTTTCTTTTTCCTCTCCTTTTAAAGCTTACCTGGACCAGAAGAAAGATTTGGCAATCTAAAGCACCTTTAGAAACAGAAAAGTTTTGTGGGATGGCAGGAGGAGTGGGATTTGGGGGTTCATTGGGCAAAATGATCCACATAAGTCCTGGCCACCTATCATGGAGCACCTAGCCATGGCAGCCATACTGCTCTCAGCAGGCAGACCCTCTCACTGAGACCTTGTGTCCCTCAGGGAGTGAGCAGCACCCTGCTCACCACCAACCCTGGTCACCATTACCCTTTCTGAGCCTTTGCCATGGGCAGGGCCTGACAAACAGGCAGCATTTGGGCTCTCAGAGTAGAAGTTGTCAAGAAGAATTTTCAAAGTCCCTGGAAAGATGCCCAGGTAGGACTGCTGTGCCAAGGGTTTGCATTGACTGAGCACCTCTTGTATGCCAGACACCAGACTCAACCCTCTATGCTTTGCCTACCTAGAGTCCCTGTCACCTCAAGTGCAAGGCCACACCTGTGGTGGCTGGCCTCTTCATTGTCAGTTTGATTGGATTTGGTGACTCCGAAGAGAATTAGAGAGGTGCCTTTCTTGGTGTGTCTGTCAGGGGTTTCCAGACATGATTAACTGAAGGGGGAAGATGCATCCTGGATGAGGCTGAGGCCAAGGATGGAATGGAAAAGGAAGAAAGCCCACTCAGTGCCTCGACTTCCAATCTATGCCTCTTGTCCGCCATGCTGGAAACTCTACCGCCATGTTTTCTCCACAATGATGGACTGAACTTTCTGAAGCCAGAGTCTAAAATATATAATTCCTCTTGTCTCTGTCAGATATTTAGTGAATGGATGAAAATGATAATTGATCTACTGGCTTTGTGCAACTTGTTCAAAGTCACCCACAAAAGAAGGCTCCAGACTGGAACACAAATTGTCTGACCTCAGGGCCACAAACAATAGCTGAAATGTCCGCCTGTGTCCTTGGCATGCCAGTGTGAAGAAAATTAGCAAGGGCTCTGTCTCCTCCCCCACAGAACCTTTCATCCAGTGGGCACTTCCACTTGCCAGTGTCTTTTCTCGGTGCCACTGTTCTCAGCATTGCCATGAAGGACAGAGTCACCTGCCGACACTGGGCACTTCCTCGCTCCCAGAGGTGCTACCTGTCTGGGACGGTGCCCAAGAACTTGTCTTTCATTGTTTCCTAGAGGGCTCTCCTGCCATTTCACACAAACTGGGACCTCATTTCTGTCTCAGGAGAGTGTTTGGCTGGCCAAGGTCCCTCCAAACCTCTGTAAATGTGGACAGGCAAATATGTCCCTAGGGGTAAGGGACAACCCACAGAATCAGCCATGTCTGAGCCTGACTTTGAGAAAATCACATGACATCAGGCCGGAGGAGAGCAAGGCAGAAAAGGGAGGTCTACTGCTACTTCTTTGGGTGCATCCCAAGAACTGGTGTGAATTAGTGGATCATCTTCCACTGTGACTTCCTTAACAATAAATGCTGCATTGAGTTGAGTTTTTGGAGGTCCAAATAGACTTCTCAGGTAGACCAGATGGATAATCTGCTGGTTAGAGACAGCAATTCCTCTAGAGGAACTAAGGAAAATTGTATCCCAAGAAGTCTTTCCAGGCACATTGTCCATGATGACCCTGATTCTGGACTTGCCTGGCTTTCTGTACTGCTTTGGCTACTGTGGAGTTGACAGTAAAGCTTTGGATAGTTTGGAATTAGGTGCATTTGGTGGTTTGGCGCGCGCGCGCGCGTGTGTGTGTGTGTGTGTGTGTGTGTGTGTGTGTGTGTGTGTGTGTGGCCTATTTCATTTACCACCGTGTCTTGGAGCTTCTGCCTATGTTGAAGCATACGTCAGAATTCTGTTTCTTTTTAAAGCTGAATAATATTCCATTGTGTATATCCCCACATTTTGTTTGTGCGTTCATCCGTCAGCAGAAACAGGTTGCTTCTGCCTGTCAGATGTGTGGCTACTGCTGCTCCCAATGTTCAGATACCTCTTTGAGGCTCTGCTTTTAAAATTCTTTGAGATATATACTCAGCAGTGAAATTGCCAATCATGTGTTGATTCTGGTTTTAGCCTTCTATGGAATGGCCATACTGTTTTCTCATAGCAGCAGTACTGTCTTCCCTTCCTGTCAAGAGCACTCGAGTGTTACAGCCTCTCCACATTTTTGCCAGTTGCTTCTTCCTTCCCTTTTCCCATGTAGCCATTTTTCTGGGTATGACATGATACCTCATTATGGTTTGATCAGCGTGACTCTCGGGATAGTGACTGTGTCTACATGTCTTTAAACCATCTGTGCCTTGTCTTTGGAGAGGGGTTTTGTTCAGGTCATTGACCCGCATCTTAGTTGGGTTTTGTAGCTGTCACTACTGTCGGACGGACTCCCTTTTAACTAATGGTGAGCCGGAATGCTTGTAAGCAGGTTGTTAACAATGTTAGAGTCAGACTAGAGAAATACAGGCGTGGAAGTCAGAAAGATGGATGAGATAGAAGCCGCGGCAAGCTCCCCGGGAGTTGGCTTTGCAGTGGCCTGCTGGAGAAATGATGAGGGCCAGAACCAAGGCAGTGAAGACGACTAACTGAATAATTAATAATTACTGTGAGCTCGCTCCTGCAAACGGCAGACCCCGCAACCGAAGATGCATGCTGTTTCCTCCTAGAGAAATGAGCCCCTTCTCAGGACCTCACATCTGCCCCTCCCCCACCACTGGGTACATAGACTCGTCCCTCCTGCACTTGGGGAACTATGACTTACAGACTTGTGGCTGTCCTGAATTCTGAGGTATTGCTCCCTAGAGAAAGGCACGATTGCTACTGTGTGTGGTTGGACAAAAACAAGGCCTCGGTAGAGTGATCTCTGCATGGGAGAGGGGGTGGAAAGGCTGGTGGGAATTCTAGTTTCTTCCCGGCCAAGTTCATGGGCTGACCCTTGTCAGCTGCCTTTTTAATCCGTTTCCTAGCAGCAGCTTGAGCTCTGAAATGCATCATTTTGTCAGTAAAGGGACCAAGACCTCACTTGTTACTGCCTTTGGATATAACAAATGACAATCTTTTTCCCTTTATTTGAAAAAGCAATGGAGCTTGGAGTTAGCAAACCTGGTCTTGACTTCGGGATTGAGTGAGCACCTCACTCTCCCTCCCCATCCAGTTCCTGTGTCTGTAAAATCAAGGTTATGGCTCCTACAGGCTTTGTAAAGCCAGAACTACAAATTGCCTGAGTCTGCATCTGTTCCAATGTCTTTATCTGGTCCTGCAGATCTGGACGAGCTAATACCGGGCCTCCCTATAATTAATTTTCACTTCTGAAAGCGATTTCATATCTACCTTCTGTGGCATTTCTACAGCACTAGAACCCAAAACTGTTAGGTAATACGAGAAGATGCCAGCCCAGATCCTGTCAGCTCGGCACGGAGGGATGTGTTTCTAGTTCTCCCCGTGTCCGTCAGGGTGCTCTGATTCCGGAAGCAGCAGCTGGCATGGCTGCTTTCGACTTCCTGGTGTGCGTGCCTGTGATTGCAGCTGCCTCTGTGGGTGCAGTTTGCAGCATCGTTCCAGAAAGTCACTGCAGAGGCTCCTCTGGCTCTGCCCTTCCAGCCACACAACTCATCTGTAAGCATCTAATCCCTTTGGCTACAAAACTGGCAAATAATTATCACATTGTTGAACTTAATGCTTAAGCTCTGTCGTGGTTACTGTTATCTGCAACCCAGCCCAAAACTGGTTGATAGGATTTAAGAAGCCCCAAAGAATCAACAAACAGAACCTGTTTCTGTTTCTTAAAATGTACTCTGTAAGTACTGGTCAACCCAAAACCTGAAGCTAGGGCTAATTGCCACCGTGTGAGGGGAATAGCTCCTTACCTCTGAGTGGTATCTTAGGGCTATGTCATACTTTAGCCAACCCTGCAAGCACCTTCTCATGGGTAGCTGCTCATGGGTAGCTGCTCATGGGTAGCTGGTGGGTCTTCAGAGGGGAAGAATTGCTCAGCTAGAAATAAGATTTAGAGGGCTGAGGGTGTAGCTCAGTGGCAGAGCATTGCCTAGTGTACATCAGGAGGGAGAGGGAGGGAGGGAGGGAGGAAGGGAGAGAGGAAGAGCAGGAGGGAGGTTGAAAACTTCAGTGGCCTTAGAGTTCATCTCCTGGCATGGGTTGAATTGAGGTACAGTGGACAGTTTGGATTTAAGGGAGAATGAGTCAAAGAAATGGAAAACACTGCACTTCATTTTACAAAAGAACGAACAGAATACAGGACATGCAAGCCTAGCAATGGAAGGGCTAGGCACCCCTTGGGTTCCAAAAGCCTGCACCGTAGAAGCACATAGAATTGGGGTGCCTTATAAGCCATGTCAGCACAGAACACATAGTCCTGTCCCTGAGGTCCCTGTGAAGTACCAGAAGTTGACTAGTAAAATTAAAGTAAAAAAGGTGGAGGGTGCTGGTGGCTTTGTGAAAGGAAGGAGAAATAGGCACCGAAAGACCCCAAAGTCAGGACTTTTGTCTAGTCCTGCAGCTGGCAAACTTTCCTGGTAAGGTGCCAGGTGACAAGTGCTTTCAGCTTCGCTGGGCAGACAGTTTTGCTGCAACTGTCACTGTTGTCTGTCGCAGAGCAAAGGCCGCCAACAATGGCACCTAACGAATGGCTGCAGCCCCGTTCCAGTAAACTGGACTTCAGGCAGCAGGCTGGGCTTGGTTTACAGATCATAATTAGCCAAGGCCTGGCCCAGCCTGAGAACACCGAGAAGCATTTAGGAGATCTAGAAAGGCTGCCTAAGCAGGCTGGCCTTTGTAAAAGTCCTCTGACTTCAGAATAGAAATCAGCAGAAAGCAGGCAGATTTAAATGGCTCAGAGTCATGGTGATTTGAGTGAGGAAGGAGTGGGAGTGGGGGTTGGGTAGATGGGTGTTTGACTGGTCAGATATGAAGATGGTGGTAAGGGACTATCAGGATAGACACCCACGGATCTGACTTGTAGAAGGCTTTGGGGTTCAGCTTGGTCACTCTTCTGTTTTTGTTGTAGCAAGCCATCCCCCCCGCCCACAGTCTCAGCGGCGACATGTGTCTTCCCTGTTTGGATTCATAGTCCTGGGCCTAGCCACAGAGTTCCAGGCTGACTCAGCCTGGACTTATTCAGTCCAGCAGTCCACATGTCCATCTGAATACTCACATGTCCGATGGCTCTGCCACTTAAAATCTCACAATGCATGGACCCAGGCTTCTCCCATCTGCACAGTTCACCGAGTTCAAACTGTGAGACATTTGCACATGTACAGCTATCAAGAGACTCTCAAATGTTTGCAGGTCCTGCATTTAGGATGGAGAGAATTCCTTAGCGACTAGCACCCATGGTTTCCTGCTCTCTCCCGTGCCCTGACTAGCCAGCCCATCTTTGTCCGAGGCCAGCCTGCCAGTGTACTTTGCTTCCCAGTACTGTGCATCTCTAGTCCTATGTTATCAAAATTCTGAAACTCCATGCAAAGCACTGCCTAAGACTTTTTGCTGGTTGTCACTACCCCTAAATAGATACTCCTGCTCCTCATCCTTGCATGCCAGCATCTGCAATAGCAACCCAGCTCCTCTCTCTCCCTCTTCTCCCCCACCCTGCCTCCAGGACCTCTTGACCTGGGTCAGTGTCCTCCCCAGAGATGCACCTGCACATACCTGTGCCTGCAGAGTTTTATTGGCATCGGTCCCCTCCCTCCACTAATTTGTCCCATGCAAGATTGGCTTGTCTGTGGACAGCTCCTTGGCTCACAACCGAAGTGTGGGGTCACTTGCTTACCTTTGCAGAGCCTCACTTTTCTCATCTGTAAAATGGAATTCCCTCACATGGCAGGTATGAGAAGTAACAGAAAAACCTCCCAGAATGCATTTCAAATGTGACAGATGCTCAGTAAATAATGGTTCCCTTTCTCCACAGCCCACAAGAGTGATTTATACACTCAAGCACTTTTATATATCACATACTTTAGAACAGCGTGTGACATAGAGTACATGCTTTGGTAAGATTAACCATGCTTTCATATTTAATTTGAAGAGGTGCAAGTCAGAATCTATAAACAAACCGTTCTTCCTCTGATTGTCATTCCATCATCGGTTTGGGGAACTTGAAGATAAATGGTGCTACCTGAGGGAGCTGGGGAGCTGGAACAGGAGGAGACACAGCAGGAGCCAAGAGGACGGCAATAAATGTGTGCACTTCCCAAAATCAACTTTGCCTCATTTTTAATTTCGCTAATGGCTACTCTTCATTTGAGATGTCATCCTGAAATAACTCTTTTAATAAAGGAGAATGAATGCACTCATTTTCCCCTTCCTTCCTCTACATCAGCAAGGACTTGGTGCAGTGATGTATATCACCCTTTTATTTTAATTAAGCATATAGCTCTGAGAGGCTTGTAAAAATGTTGCCAACAGAGAAATGCTTTAACGGATGTGAACTTGAGGTTGCTTTGTCCCATATATCTTTACTACATAAAATTGCCCTCTTCATCTCGCACGTGAGACGAATGGATGAGCCCTGGTGGCGCCTCCGAGTGGTAGTGTTTCGGGAAGAGGGGTGTTTGGAGAAGCAAAGAATAGGAAATGGTGTGTTCGAGAAGGTTGGGGAGAGCAAAGCAAGGAAGGGAAGAATGTCTTTCTGTCCATGATCTTATGCAGGAGACTGTTGCTAGCGATAATTTCTGTCACTTGTCCTTCCATGTGTTAGGTGCTGTCTAAAGACACGGGTTTTTGAAAGAAGAGGGGGAAAGCATTTTAAATCAGGGACCTCAAATTTAAACTTAAGCAAAATGACTCTGGGGCCTTGCTAAGGCCCTCGCTGCCCACACACTCACTGCAGGAGCAGAGCAGTGTGTCCTGTTGATGACATTGCAGACAGTTATTTCATCAGATAGAAGCAAATGAGTGAACAAGGCATTGTGGATCTGCTGGAACAAGGAGCGTGTGTCTGTGTCTGTGTGTGTCTGTGTCTGTGTGTCTGTGTGTGTGTGCGTGTGTGTGCGTGTGTGTCTGTGTCTGTGTCTGTGTTTGTGTGTAACTTAAGTGGCCAAAATAGAGATTAACTTGGATCAAAGAGGACTTAAAAAGAAATCCCCAAGGCCCAGAGAAGTGAACTTGAACTAAAGACAGGGAAGATATTTGAGAATGAATCAGGAGCTCCTGAGATAGGAAGACCTCATTGACCAGGGATGGAAAGATGCACTGACACGGCATGCAGCGGCTGGGCAGTCCAGCATTGTGGCTCCATATCTGTATTCCCTCCACCTGCCCACAATTATCTTACTGGCAAGTGATGCATCCTGACATTATCCTCCCTGCTTCTAGTTTTAACTGTTGCTCTTGCTCTCTGTAAAACTAGCCCAGGCATGTGAAGTTGGAGTGGTTCCTTATGTCCAATGTGTCTTGAGGATGGATGTTAGCTCCATCAGAAAGACTGTAGGTAAAGGCCTCCCATGTAGAGGGACTGTAGCCAGGAAGGACCACATCAGTGAGCTCACAGCCTGAGGATGGATGTTTGCTCCATCAGAGAGACTGTAGGTAAAGGCCTCCCATGTAGAGGGACTGTAGCCAGGAAGGACCACATCAGATGAGCTTGAAGCCTCAGTTCGGTTGGGGGGGGGTGGAGCAGGGGAGGATACTGGTTTTGTAGCCTTCTGTTGCCATCTTCTAGATCTATGCTTCCAGGAAAACCATATACCCACAAAACCTACATTCCATAACCAAGGTCATGGTTACAGAGTTTGCTGTTTAAGTAACTCAACGTTCTAGATGTTTCCTCTTTAAAAAAAAAAATCAAATAAGTAATAGCCACTTCCATATGAGAAACCAAGCCCTCCACTTGATTTAACCTCTCTAAGTATCTTAGTCCATGCTAAATATTGACCGTTATTCTCCTCTAAGAAGTGCGTATTGAATGATATCAAAAAGACTGAAAATCATTCAGCACAAAAAAGATTCTTGGATCTTAGCACTTTTTAATCAATGGGGTTGTAAGTTTAGGTGACAAATGTATGGACTGAAACCATAGTTTTCTGTTATTGCTGATAGTAACATAAGGAATAGAAGTAAAGTCCTGTGGTGTTTGATATGAGGGAAGATGAAGAATAGATTTCCACTTCATCTTTCTTAGGCATAGGACTTTGAGTTTTTACTGAAAAAAAAAAAGATTGTTCTTTGTTCCTTCTGAAAAAAATCACGTATAATCTAATTTTGCAATATGAAATATCTATACTTCTGATATTACACTACATGATGATAACAATTACTGAAGGTTTTGGTATATTTATAGGAAGGTCTCATGCATAATAAAATCATTTTAAAGTTTTCTATTTTTCTTCTCAGTATGTCATGGCTGAGTCTCTAGGACAAAATGTAATTCTTTCTTCTGTAACTGCGTGTTATACCAGATGTACTGGGACTCAGTTTGAAACTAACTTGGCAATAAGAGATAAAGATTCAGATCGTTCGTAGTGTTGCTGGGTTAGTACCACAGTGGATGGCCTTACAACTTATGTATGCACAATGCTATGAGTGTCTCTGTAGAACAGAATTTTCATAGTGGAATATCTAGGGCAAAAGGAATGAATAGTTTGTACTTTTACATTTATTAACAAATTTATAGTAAATTTATAGGTGTTGCTTTTGCTTTAATTTAAATTAAATATAGAAAATATAAATTTTTATATTAATGTTGTTTGACTTTGAATAAAAGACAAACATGTCTGCAGAATAGTTTTTAACATAATGTTTTAATTCCTTGACAGTTTGATAATTGCATACATTGTATTTTGATAACATTAACCACCTTACTCCCACAAATTCTTTCCAGATCTAGCCTACACATGGTTTCCAATGTCATATTCTCCATCCCTCCCCCACCTCATTAATAACCCATCAAGTCCAGTTTGTGCAGCCCATATACTAATAGATGTGGGACCATCCAAAAGAGCAATGGTTCTCAACATGTGGGCCACAACCCCTTTGGGGGTTGAATGACCCTTTCACAGAGGTCACCTAAGACCAGAAAACACTGATATTTATTTACATTGCAGTTTGTAGCAGCAGCAAAATTACAGTTATGAAATAGCAGTGAAAATAATGTAATGGTTATGGTCATCACAACAGGAGGGACTATATTAAAGGGTTGCAGCACTAGGGAGGTTGAGAACCACCACTCTAGAGCATGGTTGAATGAGACATACCCTTAAAGAAAAGGGTTCTCCCTCCCCCCAAAAAAACACATCATCAACTGGCATTAGTTCCATGACTGTTGGTGGGGACTTTGAACTGGATAAAAAAGTTGAACTGTGGCATCGACACATGATCTTGAATACACCCTTGGGGTCAAAGCTTTTCCCACCTAAAAGAGCCAGCCCTGGTCCTGACCCAGATGCTGCACTGCCAAGTGGGTCCTCAGGAAGGCTGGAGCCCCAGGGCTTTTCACAAGTCACACCCTAGAGAGCTGGATTCTTTCATGGGAGTGTAATTAATTGTAGGAGCAAGGAAGTTGTTGGAAATGCAAATCTACTTCCCAAACCTTTTATAAGATATCATCACCCTCACCTGTACATACCTTGCTAGCTGGGCTGGAGCCCTAGTGACAACAGACATTCCAATTTCCCTACCCCAAGTTCCTCCGGCCCCAGAGTTCCTTTAAATTCCATTTTACTTTTCTCTTGCTCAAGGCAGAGCACAGGAGAGGCTTGTGAATGTAGGGCACGGTTGAAATTTCCCCTGCTAGGAGCCTCTCCACACCTTGAATTTTGGACTGGCAAACTTTTTTTTAACTTCAGCTTCATTTTTCTTCCCTGTCATTACCTGATTTCATCTGAAAAATCTCAGCATGTGGTTCTCTTTTCCCTTAATTCATTAGATTTGGCATTGCTGTTTATTATATCAACTTGACATCTGTCTAATAGAACATCTTTGAAGCGCCAGGATGTTTAAAAAAACAAGGGGAGAGGGGGGATTTAACTCTCCAGGGTTAACCGGAGACTTTAAATTTATAGAGGTGACTTTAGCCCTTTGTAGATCTTTCTCTAGATAGAAATATATTTGTAATCAAAATGATAAGCCATATTCCCTCATTCTTCAGTGGAGATGAAGGGAGAAAGACTTGGGGGAAAGCCCAGCTATTTACTTGAAGGTTGTTTCAAGTCCATGTTAGTCTGTCTTGGGAGAGAAGATTGCATTAGCTTGATAAAGCTAACCCTTTCAGCCAGGCTGGAAAAGAAATCACACAGTGCCCCTGTGAAGGTTTCCTTGGCTTCTGTAAAGAGGAATTCGATTTTAACACGCCAAAACCTTCCAGATTGGAGGGTACTCGTCTAGAGATGATACAGACATAAAAGCATTACTGAATTTTTCATTTCTGATGGGAAACAAGAATCATTGCAACAGACAGTAGACTTTAGAAAGAAAGCTGACAGGGAGCTCCCAGAAACGAGGGTGTGTATGGGGGAGGAAAATGGCCATCTCTCTTCAATACAAATAATCTCATTTAAAAATATGTCATCTGCGTCAGACGATGCTTCCTGATTGGAGTTCTGAAAGTTGGAAGTCTTTGGTATACAGTCTCAATTAGAAATAAATAAATCAAAAGTCTTTATGGAGATTTTTTTTCAGAGACTGATTCGTTACTTCCCCACTGATCCCAAAACAAGGAGGGAAAAAAGCGAGGGAAGGGGCAAAGCCTGACACACAGGAGGGGATCGGAGCCTAGAAAAGCCTTCTTAGGGCTTTCTCAAAGTGTGATAAGGCTGGAATTCAGCTGTGAATTGCTGTTGACCTTGCCCTGGAACGTAAGCTCACTGTGCCTGTGACCGGAGGTAGGGTGCTGATTTCATATCCTTATTCAAGTCTCTGGGACCCTAGATCCCATGGCAACTATGCAGCCATGCCCCAGGCTGTCTGTTCCTAGGTCTGCATCCCACATGAGGGATGGAGAAGCCCATACTTAACGATCCCCTCATTTGTTTCCGTCTGCTTTGTGGCTCTGGAGCTGAACGTATTAGTCATGTTGTATGACAAGGATCGCAAAGATGTTTCCAGCTGTTCTGGAGAGGTGCAAAATGACAGGCCAAGACGCTGCTATCAATAATACTGCAGCCCCACAGGTGAGGTGCCTGGCATTGCGATGCTGTCAGCAGTCTCACCAGACTACGTGGGTCTCCTCGTGTGAGGCTTCCCTCATGCAGCTAAGTGAAAAGTTCCCTAGAGAAAAATGCAAGGAGGGGGAAAAGTGGAGGAAGAAGGTGGGAGTGGGAAGAAGAAGAATGAAAGAAGATGAAACGAAGGAAAGTCACGTGAGACTGTAAAGCACATTATTTTTTAAAATTGCCAATCCTTTTTGTTGAGCTAAGTGGAAGCAAGTTATGATCTAAATCAATAGAATTGATAATGTTTTCATCTTGAAAGGTTAACTGTATTTTTGACACTCTCCTATCTCCCAAGCAACTTGGCTTTTAAGGGAAAAAAAAAAAAACAGAAAGAGAGAGAGAGAGAGAGAAATATTCCCCTGGGCAAGAAGCCTCAGATACACTTAATTTAAGGCTAATGTTTATGACTGGTTGTTGACCTTGAAATTCCATTAGCACTAATGAAGGACAAGACTGGACTCCACAGCCTCAAATCCCGTAAGCGATACTCTCGGTGCCAGGATAGCCCTGTCTCCATGCCTCTACATTGGGATGGGCCCTGCCATCACTGGGTTCTAGTGCTTAAGCCAGAGCTCACTTGATTTCGGAGAGCAAAGATGGACCCCCTCGCCTCAGGTTCTCCAGAGGAGAATGAGAAGCACCATTAGAGGAGGGTTCGCTACTAGCTGCGTCTGCATCTCCCCACTTAGGGCATTTCAATCCACACGCATTTTACACCTGACATCCTAAAATATTATAGCCACTTAACTCATTATCTCCCATATACCCATCACTTAGACTTAATGGTTATGAATGTTTTTGCTGTGGGGAGAGAGACAATTTTCCAGAAGTTTATTAAATGACAATGTGGCATTTTACCCCTGGATATTGCAATATGCCTCATTAAAATGTAAAAATGTATTCTTATAGGTATATAGCACTATTATCACATCTAACATAACAAATAATAATTCCCAAGAATCATTCAGTATCCAATCCCTATTAAAGAGCCCTTGAGTTCTCCTAAAATGGTTTTCAACAATGTATTTGTGTAAAGTGCAATTTGAACATGGTCTATCATTGCGTTTAATATGTGGCTCAGTCAAGAGCTATGTTGTTCGGTATGGTAGCATCACTGGTCCAAATGGAGATGTGCTGTGAGTGCAAGGTGCATTCTGGAACTCAAGCTCAGTACCAAAAAAATGCAGGCACAACATCTCAGGAATAATTTTCTACTAATTTTGGGTTGAAATGATCATATGCTAGACAAACATATAACAAAATTCATTATAAGCTCCTCTTTGGAGGCTATAGAGATGACTCAGTGCACTGTGAGAGCTCTTGCTGCTCTTGCAGGGAGTTTGGTTCCCAGCACTCACATCAGACAGTTTATAATTCTAGCTCCAGGGGAATCTCACGCCCTCTTCTGGAGTCTGTGGATACATGCACTCATGTGCACATACACACATACACATAATTTAAAAAAATAAAGGATTGGAGAGAAGAAAGGGAAGGGGGAAATGATGTAATTATTATAATTTCAAAAAATTATTATAGAAAAGAAGTATTTTAAATAAGCACATTCCTTCTTACTTTATTTAGCTGCTGCTATCAGAACATTTTAACTTATATATGTGGCTCATATTTTATTTCCATTGAAAAGTATCTGTCTGAAACACTGTTCTCCGAATACTAGACCATTTTCTTCCTCCTCTTTGATTTGCCACTCGACTGGAAGCCAGGTCAGCTGCCTGAAATGTTTGTAAAGGTATCATATGATAAGTTTAAATTGTTCACACACACACACACACACACACACACACACACACCTTGTTTCCCCTGCTAGTTGTCTAAATAAAGACTTCTTCAGATTTAGGGTTAATTTTTAGGTGAGAATCCTTAATAATTGAGACTATTTGTGTATGTGGAGAATGATTCTAGGATGTGCTGAACACTGTTTGGCTCTCCCCTCTCATGTGGATGTTGTTCCGCCCTCTGCTGCAAAATTGCATTTCTAGCTTCATGGTCAGCAATATCTTGTGAGTGCTCATTGGGGACCTCAAAAATCCACCTTTCACCCCAGTGGTTTTAGCATTTACTTGATGACTGTCTTCTGGGTAGCTTATTTAATTAGAAATTGTACGATGATTTTTTTCTTCCACTCTACTTACATGTATTACTTAGAATTAATTCATATATTAAAAAAAGAAAAAAGAAAGCTGGGCTCTTTGGATACCTTCAAATAGATTTCCTACGGGAAGAGTTGGATGCTTGATGTGTTCCCTTTAACTACTGGTTTACAGAAAGTCAAATTGGAATAAGAGCTCTCTCTCCTGATAAAAGACGTATGTTTTCTCTTTTTGAGTGTTAAAAACTCATTGATTTTTTTTTTACATATTAAGCATCTACTAGAATTTTTTAAATTTTTCTGTTAGTTTGTAATATTTATAAATCTATAAAAAGAATCTGAAATTTTGCATAAAATTTCCATTTCTTGATTCCCATGGAACACTGAGTGCTCTCACAGTGTATGCGGGTGGGTGGGTGCAGGCCTCCCACCCCCACACTACCCCCCAGCCCACTGCAGTAGAGTTCATTGATAGGCCAATTAAGTAGTCCCTGCCTTGTCCTTGAGTTTGAGTTTATGACCCCCAAGTTCAAACACCTACGTTATAAATATGGAAATGAAAGCACAGGGAGAAGATGACTGCCTGTGGGTGGAAGAACAAAATGAGTGGCAGAATTGGAGCTAAAATCTAGGTTCCTCTCTCCCAGGAGGACCAGTGTTCTCATCTGCAGTTACCAAGGGGATGCTCCCAGACAGTCCACAGAGCATCTCTGCAGCAACCAGAAGATGCCACAGAGCAGACGGCTGTGCTTTCCATATGCAGATGAGAGCTGAGCGCTGCTGTCACTGGGGCTCTCTCAGAGCATGATTAAATTTTTCCCAAACCATGGGCAGATTCTGCCCACTGCCTTAGTTCTACCCCAGCCCTCCTTTGGGACCGTGGTCAATGGAGTCAGCCTAAATGCCAAGTAAATGGGATGAATGCAGCCACTTTGAGCCCCCCTGAGGGCAATATTTATCAAATTTAAGTACACATACCCCTTTTGACCCAGCAATTTCACTCCTAGGAATTTGTAGGAGATATATTCACAAAATATTCCAAGATTTTACATCCTTTGAAGTTCCTTGCCTCACAGAAAATTGGATGCAACCTTCAGTGGACACAGGTTACTAGCCCATCATGTAAATAAACAGGAGATGCCTTTTTAAGATGTAGAGTTACAGTACTAATATTGGAAGATCTGCCCAAAGGATGCGCAGTTAAATTACTGAAGAAAAATGCAGGGTATCATGTATATTTATTCATGCCGATTTTAAATTGTATATATAAATATATCAGCGTGTATAAACACTCTGATGAAAGATGCACAAGAAAATATTAACATCTTTAGAGAAAAAGACCAGAGGCCAGAGTGGGAAGAAATTGGTTTTATATTCATTTAATAGCTGACTTTATGGGATTTAAAACAATATTATGGATATATTTTGCTTTTCAATGTTAAGCTCAGAAATACAGTTGAATGTTCGGATAGTGCAGCAGGGTTGGGTAAATTAATGGTACAGTGTTTTCATTTGTTCTGTCACTGAACAAGATACCCTTTGGGAGTGCTTTTCACTCCAGCCAGGTGTGTTACTCTGGGAATCTACTGTGCTTCGGGCCCCGGATGTAAGTGCTAATCCCTTAGCTGTGTGTAGTGAGAAATTCAGGCAAGTGATAAGGAGCATGTGGTCAAGTTAGGGAGAGAGGGGATAACAGACCCTAAATGTCTCAGAGCAGTAGCAGGCAGTCCGGAATTGATGTTGCCAGTGGCTTCAGGACTCTGGTGCTTTGGAATACAAAGAAAATCTCCTACCAGGAGACCCGTGGGGTGGGAATAGAATGCCCATGCTGAATGAGCTGTAATAGAAGAATCCAGGCTGGGTTGACACCACAAGAAAGAAGAGCAATTTGGAGGGAAATGATGAGTGGGGCCGGAGCTGGGGAAATGAGAATGACTGAGTCTAAGGGGAGACTGAAGAGAGTTCAGTGTCATGTGGCTTCGGGAAGAGATGATGTTATCATGGAGATCTGCTGCATGTTGAGGACTCTGGGCAAATGCTACCTTCCTCATTTAAAAAAAAAAAACAAAAAACAAAAAACTCTACAGACTCTCACACAGAGGCTTTAAGGATTCAAGAGTGGAATGCAAATTCTGTGGTCCCTTTGTTTTCAGCACCCACCCAGCTGTGCTAGCTCTTACACAAGTGTGTGAGGGAAGAGAAAAGAATGGAGAGAGCCCTGAGACCCTCTGTGGTATAAGGAGCACTGTCTGCACAGCCATGTCTGCCTCGCATCCGAGACTCTCCGGCTTCCGGCTGTGTGGCAAGAGGTTCCCCTGTTCTATTGAGACTTTGATTTCCTTCTCTGTGGAGGGAAAGAAAGGTTAAAAACAAAAGGATTTAAAAAGCAAAAAGAAAGATGAAAAACCAAAAGTACCTTTAAAATATATATACTATGTGTAGGCAGCTATAATCTGTAGGCAAGCATACATTTTAAAATGAAAAGAGTTTGAAGGTTTTCAACACATAAAAATGATCAGATCAGAGGAGTTAGAAATGCTGCTTGTCTTGATTTGATCATTAAATAGGACATATGTGTATCAAATTATAATAGCCCATAAAATACAAATATTGCATGTCTTCAGCAACACTGAAGATAGTCTTGCACGGCCAGAATTTATCTGGGCCATCCAGGTTTTCGGTAGTTTCAAATGTTATCATTAAGTCTTTCCAAGACTCTTCAAATGTGTGAGATAAGAAAGCAAGGACACATGAGGGAAAAGTCTTCCTCAAACGTTATATAACTCAGATTTGAATCTGGATCTGCTGGACTCTGGCTGGCTATATACATACACACACACACACACACACACACACACACACACACACACACACACACATATATATATTCTCACTACATATCCCGATGCCTAAGCTGTGATCTCATGTACTCCAAAACCAGAAGCTGGGAAATTTTTACAAAGATGTCTGGTTATATGGTGGCCACTTCGTATTGTTGGAGAATATGTATAAATTTCAGTGTGTTAACAAGATCTATGTGCTATGAGACCATCTCAAGAAAAAAAAAATCTTGAGCAATGCATTTAATTTAGATTTTGCAAAACCCAGTGTTTAATCAGAGATTCTTCATTAGAAGTCTATTCACTAGAGCCTACGATAAGTCATAGAAAATAAGTTTAAGTCCACAGCACAGCTGTTCTCCTGGGTATCCTTAGTTCAGTTCATAGGCTACAAAAAAACAAGGGGACGCTGTAGGAAGCTATCGCAGCTTAGGTCCCCCATGAATTATTCAAAACTTACACACTGTGGTCTACCATGCACATATCTGTTACATTGTAATTATTCCTTCAGAAGTGCTTTAATAATCATTTGGTATTTAATTAGCATGCCCTATTTGTCTTCAGAAGTGAGAGTAAGCAGGCTAAAATGAAAATCCAGGCTAGAGAAGGGCCTGGTGCGTCTCAGTCCCAGGGAAAGCTGTTTGGCTTTAGCTGAGCTTTTTCTGCTTTCGTTCTTAACCTGGTGCCAAATACCAGGCTCCAGTCCCCACTTCTAAGGTGTTGGGATTTGCGGTGCTGTCATCTTTCCCAAGGAAGCACGAAAGCTGTGGCTTCCCTCAGCTTCCTAGGTGAAGGTCCAGTGCACTTCGTGAGGAGATAAAGCATGAGCTGGGCTTTGAAGGAGGTGACACTTGCAGAAGTCACGCCGTTCAAGGTCAGCGATGCTCTTGTGGCTATCTGTCTACCTCAGCAGTGTCCTACGATGGTGTGCTCCACCCATCCCTGAGGCAGGACCAAAGCGTACACGCTGACGTATAAACATACACGCGTGTATGGGTGCTTATAATGAGTGTGTGCTGCTGCGGAAGCGTGCAGATGTGCACAGATGTTTAGACAGGGATGTGTGTAAGTTCAGGAATCAAAGTTTCCTTTGAGCAACTGGAGTGAACTAATACAGTAGAAATTTTACTCCTTTGGATGCTATTCTTGAAGGTGATTGCTCTGTGACAACAGACAGTAGTCACATTGAGCCTTCGGCTCCCCTCATCCTGTCAGTAAAAAGAGCTAATCTACATAGCCAGACTGACTCACCGAAGGGCTAAATATTCTCCCATGGTCCATCATGAAGGTCTTCATCAGCACAGGTGGTTTGGTTCTGGGCAGAGTCACTGGCTAAAGTGCCTTCTCCTGCTATGAATTCACACACTTCTGTGCATGTTTAACAAGAAGAGGGACGCAGCACATTTGCAACAAATGAAGTGTATTAAAATGCAATACGTTTAAGGCAGATGGCCATATAAAAGGGAAGCAGAGTTCCTTAGAGAAACGTCTGGAAATTGAGCCCAGGCGAGGTAAGTCAGTCCTAGTGGGCGAGTTGGGGAACCGCCTCAGAGGACAGGAATGTGGGAAGCATCATTTTGTCCTCTGTGTTTCTTACCATTTATAATACCTAAATAAATCTCCAGGACATACTCTCTAAACTCTAGGCCAGGGATTACAGCTCAAATGCCTGCAAGTGAAGTAATTGAGTGAAGTGGGCAGGCATAATAAAATCACTTCTCTGCAATTCGAAAACAACAATGCAGCCTCGATGATGAATGGCAGTGGGTGCAGAAGCCTGTGTGTTAGGAGGCAATGGGGACAGTCACAGACATTGCCTGAACCTTCTACAGAGGATGATTACTACCAAGCTTCGTGTTGTGGGAGAGGGGGCTCAACTGGGGGCATTCAGGGTTCTCAAAAGAAGCCACAACTCCAGAGTTTATGTGAATTTTCTGATTCTAAAATATTTAGTTTGGATCTCTCTTTTAAGGCTAAGGAAAGCACACTTAATGCCAGTTTGCCACATGCTGTGGGCATACTCGGAATGTTGGGCTCTATGAGAACAACTCGGGGCTCTCAGCCTCACTCTCTGGTCACATATCCACCTAGGCATGACGAATATGTGAACAGAGACATAGGTACGTGGGCCTGAGTGGGTTTGCGTTGAAACGTCCTTGAGGGGATGACGAGAAAAGGCAAGAATACTGGATGGGAACCCTGCAGTTATGTTCAGGTCAGTTTCACAGCTAGGAAAGAGGTCATGAGTAGTCCCTGGAGGAAATGAGTCATTGGGAGTATCACTGGGGAGCCTCCTGCCCGAGGCATATAAAGCATGTGCTTGTCTATAGGAAATGTCTGCACTTTCTCTGTGGGCCTTGCGTGGGAAACATTTTCAGTGGAGCTAGACATCGGTCACCTCTACTTCTTAACGCATGAGGTGGCTGGTTGAGGCGGGAAGAACCGCAGTGTTGTGGTGTCTTATCTGTTTAAGATTATTTCGGGATGAAGAAACTCTTTAATAATCAGTGCTCCCCAGTCTTCAAAAGTCCCCTCTTCACCTTTCTTCCTCTCAAAGTTTGATACCCTGGTTATAGGTGTTTCGAGTTCTTTGCTGTGAGAGCCAAGAGAAGTCCCTGGAGCCACCTTGTAACAGTCATCAATCCAGAGCACTGTGTCCCTTCTCACTGTCGCGCAGTCCAGGACACCTGGGACTTGGAGATACTGTTAATCAGGCTCTTCAGCGTCTCTTGTCCTTCTGTGTGCTCATCCTTCCTGACACCAGGATTCATTCCCATTGGGTGACATCATCTCAGCTGGACATCTGCCTTCCCTCCTCCACAGATGGGCAGGAGTTGGGGGGACGACTCCATGTTATTTAGACAGATGAGGAAAAGCTGGACAAGGGTGTAAGAAGGTCAGTTGAGGGCCCTAAGTGACTTGTCTGTCACTGAAGTATCTAGAATGTGGTCATTGTCCCTTCGGGAATGTTTACCAGGAATATAATGCAGCCGTTTAAAAAGACAGGCAGACAAATGAAATGTGGAAAAAATAGTTAATGCAATATCAGTTGTATTCTGGTCTAGTCTCAAAATAGGTCAAGCGGAGTGTGTTGGTAAAACAGTGCTTCAGAGACTGAGGCAAGGAGATTGTGAGCTCCAAGCAACTCTGAGCTTTATAGTGAGACCTTATCTAAAATCCAAGTAATTCATCTGTAAATAAATCAAATAGATGATGCATTGAGATGATTTAAATTTTTTTTAAAAAAAAACTACAAAAGGTTATTCAAGAAAATGGCATTTTGCCTCTACTATGCACCATTACTGATATAATGTTAGTAGAAAGAGAATGTGAACATCTTCCTTTCTCTCCCTCTCTCTATATGTTTGTATATGTGTTGGCGTATACGTTTTATATATATATATATATACATATATAAATACAAACAACTTATGAATAAAAAGGGCTGAAAGGAATAAGCAAAATATTTATAATTGTTATTTTGTGCTGAAAATTTTGGGTAATTTTTTCCTCCTATGCTTTCTGAAACTTCTTTATTCTATTTGTGTAGCTTTAAGGAAATAGTGAATACATTTCTTTTGTGTGTGTACGATGTAAAGTCACTGAAGTGACTGCAACAAAAGCAGAATTAACCGAGAGAGAGAGAGAGAGACAGAGACAGAGACAAAGAGAGAGAGAGAGAGAGAGAGAGAGACAGAGACAGAGACAGAGAGAGAATCTAAGTTACTCATCTTCCCACAAGTCCAGGACTTGCCATCAGGGGCAATTAATATTTTTGCATGCTTTCTTCCATGTCTTCTTTCTGTACCTGATCATACTTAAACTCTTGAATGGCCTGCCTTCTAATGAACAAGCTGGCAAGGCAGTTTTGTAATTGAAAACTGAATTTCACAGGCAGGAGCTCGGACAGGCAAGCATGCACATGCTGAAGAAAGACGCAAAGGGTTTCTGCTTTGCGAGCATGGGTGCAACAGAGAGGAGGGAGGGGACCAGAGGGAAGCCACCCTCCCCAACTGCTTTAGAGCATGAAGCTTTGGAGCTTAGGCCTCCCTCCCAGTCAACCCCCAGCTGTGCTTCTTGTAAGGGGTCAGGTATTGCTGAAGGAGAGCTTGCTTGTCAGTCCTGCAGCATAGTGATATAAAACACTCAGAAAGTTTAAGTCCCAGGGACAAAGGAAACTCTGAGCAATCCTTCCCAGCAATTTCAGCTCCCAAGCATATGCGACGACCTACAGACACTTGCCTGCAAAATCACTACAGTTACAAAGCATATGACTTCAGTCATGTATTTTTCTTTTTCTCTATTTTGGAGGGAAAAAAAAGTAGAGTATTCCCCAGATCCTCTCCTCCCACGCCTATTTCCAAAGGGGAGGTGACCACTGTGGCAGATTGGAATCTGCACAGACTCTCTTAGGCACACTTGCATCCAAACACGCACAGACTAATGAATGCATACTTTTTTTTCTAAGCAGAGCACAAACTCTTGGGTTTTCTATCCCCTGGGCTCTAAATCTCACTTATTCTAAACTCTTTTCCAGAGTAATAATGTTTCCACGTATGAGTCACCAAATGCTAAATGTGTTCTTCTCGGCAGATGCGATTCGTTTGAGAATAACTCCCAACAAATTGCCTGCGATATTTCCCTATTGCTGGAGACAGTGTTGATGCCGGGGTGGTGGAGAGCGGCACAAAACCTGCCATTAGTCTTAATCCTTCCCGTATTTTTCATTATAGCAGTGAGTGTAATGTGTAATGATTCCTTTTTCGTTTCCTTTCTTGAGCATGGAAATACAGGAATAGGATGAGAAGGGCAAAGTGATGTTTTCCTTTTGAGAAGTCATGACTCACCCTGTTTCTGCAGACTCTCAAGGTTATGGGCAGGAAATGGGGACTCGCTGGTGATAAGGGTTCAGGGCTTACTGTTGCTAGTGGTCCCAGCAGAGTCCTCAGAAGACCCTGTCTTTCTTTAGCGCTCTTCCGCTTAATACTTAACACTTATTACTCAACAAGATCTCACTTGGGGTTAGGGGGCTAGGGCAATGGCTTGGTGCTTATAAGTGTGAGGACTAGAGTTTGGCTCCCTAGAACATAAGTAAATACCTGGGAGGATGTGGCTGCCTGCCTGTAATTCAAGCCTTGGAAAAATGGAGGCAGGATCTCCAGACAAAGCTGGCTAGCTAGACTAGACATGTCTGCAAGCTCTGGGTTTGATTGAGAGACCCTGCCTCAGGTCCTAAGGTGGAAGAAAACAGATCAAGAATGATTCCCAATATCAACCTCTGGGCCTCCATATGACACAGAGACCCACGTATAACTGAGTTCACACATATGTGAAACATGGACATATATATACACACACACACCACAGATTGGAAAAGAATTTACTGAACAGAAAATAATCACATGTTTCAACACACATGTTCTTGTTACATTTACATGGGGTATCTGTTAAGATCTTCTCCAAAGATTGTCTCTACCTTCTTTGGTGTGCCCAGCACATCATTAATTCTAAAGCTTTAGCAAGACTCAAGTAAATGAAATTAATTGAAATAAAATGCTCTTTAACTCCAGAATTGTTTGGCAATTAACCAGGCTGACACATCTTTTCTCCAAGGCCAAAAAGTCTAGACATTGTCTCTACGTCTATGGGCACTGAGGTCTGTCCTTCTAACTGGGTGACAGTGAGAAGGAGTGGGAATGCCAGCAAGCAGGAAGACGCTTCTGTGGGTCGCTGGTTTAACGAGTGTGTAGCAAGGTTCAGTATCAGACAGCCAACCCAGCCCCCGTGCCTGTGCTCTGTGCTGTTGGGCCCTCAATCAGTATCTGAACTGCAGTGCCTTCAAATGTAAGGTCAGAGCAGTGCTGCCTGCTCTAGAATGTTCTTGAAGTCCAAACGAGTGCATATGAGGTCTATTAGTTAACTATCCATTACTATAACACAGTACCTGATTATCCTTTAAGGAGAAAGGGTTTATTCTCCACATAGTTTGTAGGTTCTGGTCTGTGCTCCAATGGCCCCATTACTTCGACATCCACTGTAGTAAAACTGGTGATATCACAAACCACGAAGCAAATGAGAGAAAAGAAGGAGCCAACATCCCATAATCCCCTTAGGGTACAGTGCTTCTGAAGATTTAAAGATGTCTCGTTTAGTTCTGTTCTTTGAATATTTATCGCCTCCCCATAGTGCCACCCTGAAAGTCAGAGCTTTATTAACACATGGACCTTTGAGGCACCAAGAGCCAAACAGTAGCAGAAGGTGTTCATGGTATGTCCACCCCTGACTGTGGATGCCAGCCCACACTGGGACTTTTCACACTGCCTGGTGCATAATGGATGCAGACCTGCCAGTGAGCAGGCTTTGGAAGCCTTTGTCTTTTTAGGAAACTTGCATAATACTGTAACATTAAGGAGCCCAGGATTCTGTAAAATAACATTGTCAGCCCAGGGCACTTTCTACTACCAAAATGATGGCACCATTAGCCCACCCTTCCCCCACAAACCAGCAGGCCCCTTCAGTGTGATCACCTTTATTTATATATATGTGCCATTCAAAACTGTACCATCTCCATGGCCATTTGCCTTCCTGCTCCTTGCCCCGCTCTCAGAGCTGGGACTGAGAGTCACAGTGAAGTCTGGGAGTTTGTCCATATTGAAGCCTTGGCCAAAGAGCTGGAGGAGTTCTAGTATGTGCTGAGTGTTGTCTGATTGATTGTGTGAGAGGTTGTGATCATTATTGCTAAATAGGCTTTTCTGGATCCTCTTCACAGAGGCCAGACATCAGAACCTCTGAAATTCTATGGCTTCCTTTCTGGCTTTTGGCTGTGGGTAGCCTCCAGCTGGTGATGAAGACTGTAGAACTAGGCACTGAGGGTCTGTCTTTTCACTCCTCTTAGCTGTTTCCACCCAACACAACTTAGCCAGAAAGGCAGGATGGACATGAATTCCCGTAGTCCATGATCTTGGTTGGCAAGTGACAGTGCAACTCAGCTGGGAGTCATCGTAGAGTAGATCTCCTGCCCAGTTATCCTCTCTAAGCAGAAGATAGCCAGAACAGGGTAAAGGTCCATGGTTTCCATCGTCCCTTGGCTGAGTCCTGCAGATGAGATGTGGGCCACTGTGTGTTTCCTCGGTAAGTAAGTGGAAGAAATTAGAATGGCTTAGAATGAGTAAAGTCCCCTAACAGTATCGGAGGTCCATGCCAGGCTTCCCTATTCTCCCCCTCCCCACCCAGCACTCCCACTTCTGTGGGAGAAGTCCAGTGACATCTACTCAATATACCAGGGCTCTATGGAACCATCCACTTAATAAAACAGTTCCATGTGTGCCTCTGGACTAGGTGCTGGAAGAAACCTCATGATTCCCTGATAGTTGCAGGAGCAGGGAAACAAAGTGAGGGATTCTCTGGTCCATCCTGGACTTTCTGGAAACTGAGTCACGGGCAAAGCCTTCCTTCTGGTCCATAGAATGGGACCTAGCCCCTTCTTCTTGCAGAATGTCAGGACAGGGAAATATGGATGCAACATGAACGTTGGGCTTCAGGGACACCAGGCTTGCACACCCTTCCTGGCTGCTCTGAAAGTTACTGTCCCTCTTATGTGAGGAGTGAGGAGGCTCGGGGCTTATTCCTCGGCAGAGAACTGAATGAAGAATGGGCACATGGTGAAAGAGTGACAGTCTATGGCTTTTTAAATGAAAATTTATATGCAAATGTGCATTAAAGTATCGATTAGTTTTTAACTGGCTTCCCAAATCAGCATGAGGAAGAGCTGTGCTTGCCTCTCTGCTGGTCTGGTGAACATCTGTGCTCCTCTTCTTCAAAGCTCTTCCATGTCCCTCCTGTCCTCAGACCACACCCAGACATGACCCCACTGGTCCATTACCTCTACTCTTCTCAAGCGCGTTTCACTTTGCCGTGCCCAGCTTTTCTGCTCTGCAGCCCCCCTTTATCCCTTGTTAACCACCCTTACTTCAGTCTCCCTTCTCAAAGGGGTATGGACTATGTGCTAAGCTGTCTTGGCGTTTATGGTGTTCCTACTACGGCGCATGCTTTGTGTCAGGGTCTCTCAAACCTCAATGTGCATGACCCTCACAGGTGGTGGTGGAGACCCTCACAGGTGGTAGTGGTGGTGGTGGCTGCTAGTCAAGACACAGGTGGTGGACACACACCTTTGATCCCGACAATTCAAAGAATGAGACAGGAAGATCATGAGTTGGAGGCTGGCTTGGGCTGCTTTGCAAATGGTTGTATCCCTATCCCAGCCCCTCCTTTAGAAGGTCAGGGATCAGATCTAAGTATTTTCGCTTCTCAAAGTTCCCCAGGTGGTGTCACATTTCTGATCCAGAGACCAATTTTGACGACCTCTGTGCCATCCTCCTACTCCCACGTAACATTCCCTCCACAATTCCTCTTCCTGCTCCATGAATCTATTAGTGCTTCCCTTCCTCCAGCTGCCTAGTGTAGGCTGAGCTCATCCATCCCTCATACTCTCCTCACTGAGCGTCTCGTGCATCTCTATAGCTCCTTACAAACTAAAAATACTCATCTGTGGAGTTGCTTACTTGAGTCTGGTGTCTGCACAGTTCTATAAGCTTTAAGAACAGAGATCTGTAACATTCCACCCTTACTCCTGGTCCTAGCAACGTCTCACCATAAGTGCTGCAGGTATGCTCAGAGACGTCAAGCGCATGAAAGGGTGAATGACTACCGTTTATAGTGATTTATAGTGTGTTTCAAGACTGCCAGACCAAAGGGATTAAAATTGCCCCACAAAGAAATGATAAATTTTGAGGTGATCAATATGCTAATTGCCTTAATTTAATCATTACACACTGTATACATGCATCAAAAATCATATTTGTGTGGACAATTATTACATGTCAATTTTAAATTCAATTTAAATTCAAAGGAAGAAAAACGATCCATTCTAAATGTGGGCAGAGCATTAGGACTGTTCATTCACATGGCACAGGCACATTGCAGAGCGCTGGCCAAACGGGAGGGCATCTGTCTAGTTAACCAGGTCAGCCAGGTATGTCTTGGCAGCCAGATAAATGACAGACACTAAGTCAGCCCTCCCTCACATCCTTGCCCTGCCCTGTTCCTACAAAACTGAGTTCCACAGACCCCCAGACCTGCTTCTCGTCCCAGACTCAGGGACTGTGGCAAGTCCTTCCTCTCTGGGGCCTCAGTTTCCCTATCTATGAAGCACAAAGATCAGACTTCGGCTGTAAAGTTTGTTGAAGACCACAGTTCTGAGCGACAATACTTCATTTTAATTAGGTCCGATAATGATTAGGGTGTTTGGGACTTTCTTTATACCTTGGCCAAGATCATGGCAGCAAAAGGAGTCAAACAGGAAGGGTGGGCTGAGCTCTGGAGTTAAGGCTGGAGACCTTTGCTTCTCTCAGGGGCATCTGCTTGGAACCATCCTTCCTTACTAAATGGAAAGGAGGCATCTATGGAAAGACCAGATTCAGATTCTGAGAGAGAATCGTGGAACACAAAAGAAGAGGTGCCCACAGCCTTCTTGCTGTCCCCTCTCTATGGATAGCATCCACCCAACTGCTTGGATAAGGTTTGAGGACTAGAATATGCAAGCTTTGAAATGTGCATGGGTATTTAGTGGAGGGCCCCAGAATAATGTGTGTCCCTTCTGTCGTTCTGTCTTTAGCTTCTTCCAGTTTCGACTGTAGCCCTGAACCTGTGGTCTAGTACTCATAGCCTGTCCCCAGTTCACAAAACAGAAACCGGAGCAGGAGCGGCACAAATAAATGCCCAGCATGGTTTTAAAGCTTCTTTCTTCGCTGTTCACATCTTTAAGTTTGTACTTGGGACAAGTTCTTATCAGTTTTTATTCTTAGAGAAATACGTTGGTTTCATACAAAATTAGATTTAGAACATATTTAAAAAACTAAAAAAAAAAAAAAGACTAAGAGAAGTAAGAGCCTTCACTTCCTTTGGTATACCATTTAGTTAAAAAAAATAGTTTGGGGGGGCAGGCAGGCTTTTACATAACAGATTAAGAATATTTTTATCGATATGTGATGGTGATGCACGCCTTTAATCCCAGCACTGAGGAGGCAGAGGCAGGTGAATCTCTGTGAGTTCATGGCCAGCCTGGTCTACAGAGTGGGTTCCAGGACAGCTAGGACTGTTACAGAGAAACCCTATCTCAGAAAAACAAAAAACAAACAAACAAAACCCCTAAAAACCAAAAACCTTTTATCTATATCTTTTGTTGCCATGTGTGGGGTCAAATACGAGCCTTGCATACGCTCCCCTGAGTGGCCCTACCTGGGTCTCTGGAGTCGCATCATTGCCTTCTCTTAAGGTATCTCGAAAACCGTGTGTCATTTTGTTTGTGGTTGTATTTACCAGGACCCGTGGTAGTGTTTTCCTCCCGTGGGTGCAGCAGAGGGTTCAAGGCTTTAACAAACAAGCTCAGGTGCAGGTGGAGGCTTTGCAGGCTCAGCAGTGTGAGCCTTAGAGAAGCTGATAAGAAGAATTAGAATTGAAGGATTAAAAGAGTCTTAAAAAGCCAAGCCATTATAAGGCCCATTACTTTCCATACATTCTGTAAAATCACATGAATGCGGAGAAAGAGACAGAGGGAGGAAAGAAACTGGCTTCGGTTCAGAATGTCAATTATGTCTTTTTTTTTTAAATTCCTTTTCACAATTTATTTGACATTTTGAACAGTGGCCAAAAAAGCTATTATAACTATAAAACATATTCATTGGGATAAATCTCATTAGTTGAAAGATTTAATTAAAGTATTGACATGCTTAATTGATACGTGTAAGCCAAGACCATTTTCGTGTCTCATTTCCATATGCTTTCTGCTTTAAGAGATGCAAGGAGCTGTATCTTAAAAAGAAAGGAAGAAAGAAAAAAAAAACTCCCTCCATAAAATTGCTATAGATTCATCTGCTCCTGCTGTCCCTAGGGACCACTTCCTGCCACTCTCCTTGATTCCCAGCCAGCTATTCATCTAAGTGGCACAGTTGAGAGTGAAGGTGATGTACATCCAGCGTGAGTGCCTGCCAGGTCCTCTTATGATCAATAGGAGAATATTTATATTAATAAAGCAGTGAGTTAATTAAATAAAATGGTCCTCTGGGTAAACTTAAGATACTAGAGGATGGGTGGAGATCAATACATTCAAGCATTTGAACATTAAGTATGTGCCTTGAAATTTTATGGAGCTTTTAAAAACTTGCTTTGTAATGTAAAAAGTTTGAAGCCTCCACAAGTTACCCCCCTCCCCTACTTCAAACCTTGTATCTATCTGGCTTCTAGAGCTCAGACAGATAGGACAGAGGAGCTGCTGGACATCTGTACACACTCAAAACGGCCCAGCAGACCTCCCCTGTCCTGAGAGCACCCCTCCTGGGTGGGGGAGTTATTTGAGGGGTACAAAGGCTGGGCTGTGGTGCCGAGACCTGAGCTCAGCACAGCTCGAGGACTTCATTGTCCCCTGGAGCAGCTTCAATGAAAGCCGTAGACTTCCTGTTCCCCGTGATAGGTACTTTGGGAGAGCCTTTGCTGGGCCGCCTCATGTATTCCTCTGGGCTTCAACCTATGGGTTTCCTCTGCTCCTTGACCTCTTGCTCCGTCTACCCTTCCTTCCTAGATGGAGCAGGGTGCTGGGGAGTAAGTGTACATATCTCTCCATCCTAATTCCCTGCCACCCTTTCAGGCTCTCATTCACGTCTCTGATTTGCTTCTTCTCTGTTTTTATTGTTTCTGCCTCCCAGCGCTGATCTCTCTGTTTCTGTATCTGCCTTTTTGTGTCACTCTACCTGTCTGTCTGTCTCTCCTGTCCCTCCGTCTGTCTCTGTCTCCCCCTTTCTGTCTGTCCTTTGTCTCTTTAAAAAGGGATCGCTGGTTCACAGACTGAGCAGTCCACACCAGCTCTAGGAACTTTGCTCCTACCACGGCCACCCCACTGGCTTTAGAGACATGAAGGAAGCCCCCCAGTGTTCTGCCTCAAGCAGCTGGGCTGTAGAGGTGATGTCATCGCTGCCATCCCCTTTTGTTGTCTTCATGGACTGTGTCTTCTCTTAGTCCTGTCTTTGACCACAGTATGCTGTCGTCACCCTAGTAATGATGATCTTCGTCGAAATATAAACCTTGCACAAATTTGAAAAGAACAATAAAGATTCCCTTCTCCATGGAAGAAATTGGCGTCATGAGCAACAGATTTCAATTCTCATTGCTACCTTGAGGGACCTCCGCCTTTCCTGTCATAGCCCACTGCAAGTTGGCACACATCCCCAGCTTCCTCCCAGCACAGAAAATTCTTCGTCCCTGAGTCTTACTGGGGTGTCTGACCTCCTCCATTCTGCTCTCAGCCCAGATCTGCATTTTTTTTCACAGCTGCTCTGTGTCAGGGCTTTACTCTCACAGCTACCCTCATTGTCCCCCCAGGGGCCCTCGGTTTTGCCTGTCTTTCCTTTCTCCTGTGGTGTCTCCTACAGCTTCTCCAGTCACTGCATAGTTGATCATTGCCCCGCCTCAGTTTCCCGGGGAGCTGGGCTGCTCCAGCCTAGGTTCCCATCATCTGTGAACCCTCACTATTCTAGAGATTGGCCAAATCCATAAAGAGCGTCTTCCTGAAAGACTGTTGGAAGTATTGTACAGTATTAGTGGGACCCAATCCTGTCATGTTGAACTTGACCTGGAATTGCTGCTTTCCAGTGTTAGAGCCACGTATGCACTGGCTAGTTTCTCATCACTATAACCAAATAGCTGAGATAGTCAACTTGGTAAGAGAAAAGGTTTTACATACAGTTTTAGGGGTTCCGAACAATGACCTACTATTGCATCTGGGCCTGTGATGAGGTAAACAGAACCCGTGTGATACTTGGCCATGAAGCAAAATGAAGAGAGGAAGGATCTGAGTCCTTCCCTCAGCAGCTACTACAATGACCTATATACCTTTCAGTAGACCCCCAGTTCTCTAAGGTCCCCTGTCTCCTCCTGCCTTGACACAGAGCCTTCTGGAAGACCTTTGAGATCTAATCCATGCACCATCTTGAGATCTAATCCATGCACCGTCTTAGCCTGTGGGGAAAGAAGGCAGGAACTTAGCTGTCTGCTAGCATGTTTGACTGTTGACTTGAACAGGTTCAAATCTTATCAGTATTTAGTATGTGTTTACACGCACCAGGGAACAAATTGTGAGCTCTCTGAACCCATTCACCATCTTACAGGAATTCTCTGACATTGGATATTTCACGGTCCCTGTTTTACAGGTGAGGAAACCCCAATTTGAACAGTGCAGCCAAGTCATAAGGCCACTCCCCTTGCAGAGGCTGGAGTTCACGGTAGAATCTCCCAGATACTGAGCTGAGTTCAAGGAAGAATTATCCCTTTAGACTTTGTAAGTCTCTAGACTCCAGTCTCTAGAGTCTCTAGAACTTATTGCGTTTGGTTATTGCCAGACTAGTGGGTCACAGTCACTACTAATTGATTTCAGTTTTGCAGTTCTCTGGGTCCACCTAATGCTCATGTCCTTCACCCCGAACTTTTTAAGCTAAACGGCCTGAAGCCGGCCTGAAATTAAACATTAGTGTCAAGCTCAAACGAGGTGTCAATCTATTGACCTGTATCCATCTCTACCTAAGCAAGAGAACAGTGTCTCTCTTTTACTCTAACATCCAGAGTGTGAATCATTAGTCATAACTAAAACTGCTTTGCACAGAATGATAAATGTTGCCGGGGATCGTGACAAGAGATGTATACTATTAACATGAAGTGATGACTTAAGCGCCCGAGTACATCATCCAGATCCGGGCTTCCAGAAGCCAACCTTGTAATTCACGGTGTTGGGCTCTTGTTGAACGGCTTCCCTCCTTTGGTAGGAGATAATTTTGAGCCTTTCTGAAGTGTATCGATTTTATCGGTAGATGGCCCAGGGATAGCATCTCACCTTCACCATGGAGGTTTCACTTGTTTAATGGGGTTCTGAAAAGCCACAAGAAAGAACAGGTGTATACAAGCCGCGTTTCCTTGAACTGCATCCCTGCATCCAAGTTCCGTCCCCTGAGCAGCTATACCCAAAACTCAGCACATCGTACCATCCCCAGCACGTCCACCCTTCAAGGAAAATAAAGTAAAATAAAAGGACCACATGGGGTAACTTCAACACTGTCTCCCTTAGAGGAAGGAAGCGCTAAGAGCACACTGCCCAGAAAGTCTCCGGATGAGGCAGGAGGGAATCTGAAGCTCAGAGTAGCTTTCCCCCGTGGACATCCTGGGTTGTCAAGGTTGCAACGCAGCCCAATCTAGGGATGGGCTCCAATTTGCCAACCATCATGAAGGCTTAGCTTCTACTCTTCACCTTTCTTCCGTCCCTTAATCCTCAGTGTTGGGAGGGTTTTCAGGTCTGCTGGCAGCTTGGAATGGAGGAGTCAAGTCACAGCATCTGCTGTCCCAGAGAGGGTCAGAACCTCAGCCCTGCCTAGATTCCACTTTCAGCTCCTCCTGTAGTGTATGCTAGAAGCATCCTGGAGAGTTGACTTTCATTGTCACCCAGCAAGTGCAGGCTTTGGAAAGGGGCCAACGAGACCACCAGGTGACCATGTGCCTAGCCTGCCTTCCTGGTACACGTATTCCCACCCTTCGTCTCAGTGAGGCCTTGCCTGCGCCTCTTCTTTGCAAGTCTCACTAAGCAATACTCCCAACAAAAATGGCAACAGACTGACAAGGAGGGGAGCGAGATCTCTTTAGAGTCAGAAGGAACAAACTGGATGTCGGGGGGTAAAATGATCCCAAAGTTTGAGATGTGGTTTGGTTCCTTCACGAACCAAACAATGGTGTGAAATCATTTTTACTTAAAGTTTTTTGTTTTGTTTTGTTTCGTTTTGAGACAGGGTTTCTCTGTATATCCCTAGCTCTTCTGTAACTCTCTCTGTAGCCCACGCTAGTGTCAAATTTAAAAGATCCACCTGCCTCTGCCTCCAGAGTGCTTAAAGATGTGTGCCACCACTGTCTGTCAAGATTTTTTTATCCATCCAACAAATATATTTTAAGATATATAGAGAACATAACAGCAAAAGCTACATGAAGCTGAGTTATGGGGGACCAGTAGAAAGACTGTGCAGCTTCTGAAGCTACCTCAGTAAGTATGTAAGCTGAATGACAGCTAACCCCTCTAGATTTGAACTTCCTTCGGCCAGGACCCAGGTGGCTAATTTGCCTCTGGCTTTTTGGGGAAGTCGAATTTAGCAGGACTCACTTAACAGGACCGTATTGGAGATGATCTTCCATTTTGCTTAAGTTCTCTTTTGTAGGAAAGGTTAAAAGGACATGAAAGAAAGATTGAATCATTTATATCCCCACCCCCTCTTCCCTGACACAGAGAGAAATGGACTCAAGTTCTAACTGAAAATATCAATTTACTGAAAACAAAATCATCAAGAACAGAGTTTCCCTACTCTCTGTTTTTGCTAATTATGTCTAAATAGATCTCACCTCTGAGACAGTCGGCCTCTGAACCTAGGCTATCAGTCGTCATACTCAGAGGCAAAAGAGGGGGCCCAGTTAGCAATTAATCACCAAGTAGGCCAAATGCACATGCTTCAGTTCAGAACAATTCCATAAGAACCCCCCCCCACTTCCCCACCATCACCTCCCCCTCTCTCACAAGGTTTCATCTTCTAATTGTAAAAGCTTTTTGGCATGGGAATGTCTTTGTGAAGAAGAGAGGACTCAATTTGGGTCATCTCTCCAAAGAAGACATAGGGACAAGGACACTTCTCCAATTAATCAGCAAATGCCTGGCTCCAGCATTCGGGCCAAAGGATCGATTTACATAAAACTACTTCTTGAGATGAATTTGCCTCCCCCTCTCAGCCTCATGCCTTCCCCCTTGTCCAGCCAGCATTAGATATGCTACTGGATTTCAGATTGACAGTGTCAGCTACGACAATCAAATTAGGGATGAAAGCCTCAGAAGGCTGCCAAGAAAGAGGCACAGGGGTGTAGGGGGTGGGGAATGGAATAATATGTCAAGCTCAGGGGAAGGTAGATTGCACAGAAGTGAGCCCTGTTTCCCCAACCCCAAGAGGCAGACACATCATCTCAAACAAAGGGAAAATACAGAATGCATGTCACCATTCTTTTGGACCAAGTGAACCCTTCTCCTCCACAAGGTTGATAAACCAAAGATCCCTTCAAGCTTAAGGCTTTCTTGGCATGGCGCTATCTCAGGTCCAAAATTAGAGATTCACAATTGGATTTTCAGCATCCAATTCCAGCACATTCAAAGCCTGTTTGTAACAGTGATAGGTGCCTAGTGACAAGTGTATGTGGTGGCTCTGGCAGGTGCATAGTGATGTGCACACACAGGGAGCCTAATGGGTACAAAGTGACATACACAAAAACCCTAATGGGTACATAGTGACAACCGCAGGGACTCTGGTGGGTACCCAGTGATATGCACACACAGGGACTCTGGCAGGTGCGTGATGGTATACATACGGAGGCACCGGCAGGTTGTAATTATTGTACATATACAGGACTCTCATTGGTACCTAGTGACATACATGCATAGGGACTCTGACAGTGACATGGTGATGTATATATGCAGGCTCTGGCAGTTGCATAGAGATGTACCTGTACACTGACTCTGGAGGACCTACATTGCTGTTGGAATCTTGCTGGTTCTTCCTGGACCACTTAGTGGCATGAGCAAGGCATAATTGGGCTGCTAATAAGAGCTCCCCGATCCCATCTAATGCAACTGCCTTGTCGCTAAATTGTGATAATCCTAGGGATTAGTGAGCTGTGGAGAAGCTCAGACTCTGCATCCTTTGCTGGAGATGATCAGTCAATTATAATGCTGTTTCATTAACAAAAAGAGCATTAGTTGGAGTTGCGGGGAATAATTAAATGAAGAAATTTTCTGTTTGGACTGGAAGCATTCATTAACCCTACCAGCCCTGGAAGAGTGATAGACTGAATAGTTGGAAAACTTGTGTGACTCCAAGGAGGTCCTCAGGAGGAAAGTCTCAGTGATTTCAATGTTTCAAGCTGTGCTTTGCTTCCCGGCATCTGTGAGTTCCAACCCTACCCACTGTCTTTCACTGCTGTGACCACACCCGGACTCCCAAGTCCCACATTGGGCTCCTCCAAAGGTTTGTCCCTCTGAACAGTGAGAGGCCATGAAGCAACATCTCCTAGCCTGTCACGCTGCAGGAAGTAGCTGCATGTGGCTACCAGGATATCCCTGGTCCAGTTTGGGGTGTACATAAAACACATCCAGTTTTAAGAACTTGCTATGAGAAACAGTCTCAGTAAGTTTTTAAACCGATTGCATGCAAGTGACAATATTTTGAATGTACTGTTTTTAAGTGCCTTACTCAAATTAATAATCATTTTTTGAAGTTTCGTATATTTGTTTATCATACAAAACACACACACTTCTACGTGGGGGCCCACAAAGGCATGGTGTACACATGGAAGTCAGAAGGTATCTGGGAGTCTGTCCTTCCTTCTACCATATAGATCCTGGGATCGAACTCAGGTTGTCAAGTTTGGTGGCAAATACCTTTACCTGCTGAGCCATCTTGTTGGCGCTTCGGCCATTTCTTTTTCCCTATTTTAATGTGACTAATGAAAATTTTTAAGCTGCATCTTGGCTCATGTTAAACATCTGTGGGTCAGTGCCATTCTGTAGTTAGCAGTTTTCCCAAACGGCATAAGCCAAAGTTCGACGGCAAATGAAACCCAGGGCTGGGATGTTTTGCCTAGTCTAAAATCTGTAAGTACAGCTTGGAGCTGAGAGCATTGAATACATATCCTGAAAGAGATAGACAGCCTGTTTACAGCAAAATGGGGATCAGAAGTCAGCACCTAACATAGTGCCTGTGATTCTCAGGCTTGTTCAAGTGTTGGACTCGAGGGCCCGTCAGGTGTCTGGTGCAGTAACTCTGGGGTGGCTTCCAGGAACCCACATTAACTTTTTAGAAGAAATTCATACATGCTTCAAAATAAAGTGTAAGCAACGAGTGAATCCTTTTCTGAATGCTCAACCCCCAAACTTCTGGTCAGCCTTATTTCTTCAGCATCTCAATTCAGTTCCCCTCTTCTGGATTATATTGAAGTAAAATATAATATAGACACAGTCGCTAGATCTTGAATGGCCTTAATGTGTCTCTCTCAGAAACCAAGGTGAAGTGAACAGAACCATTCATGTTACCATTCTCATTCCTGATTTAAAAACAATCGACAGAATGTCTGCCTTTTTGCCGCACAACCTCTAAATTCTGAGTGGCCATCTGAGAAGGGCTGTCCTGTACGCTGTCCATGCTCAGCCACATCTTCACCCCACCGTGATGTTTTCATAGGTCAGTCTGACAGACGAAGCCTAATCCGATGAAGTCAGAGTGTGTTCTCGAAAGTCCTGAGAATTCAGGCTAGCATCTTTCTCTCAGGCTCTCTGAACTCAAAATAAGTTTGGGTCCTGAGCAAAAGACAAATTCATCAAAACAGTGTGCATTTAGAGACAGGCTTTTTTCTTGGCGAAAATCAAGCAGCATTAAAAATATTGCTCTCGTTTCTGGAGGTGTGCAGAGCATGTTTTATATTTGTCAGTGTCAAGGAGTCTGCGCCTTTGTGTCAAGGTTAACTAAGAGTGCAGGTTCCAGGACCAGTGGTCAGTCCTGTTTGCTTCTGTGTGTAACACATAGGCGCTTAATTCGTCTTTTCTAAAGGAAGCATAATGTAAAGTGGCATTCAGTCCACTGCTCTTAAACACCTGATTAATAAAGGAAGTTTCTGGTGAGTGTGTAAGGAAAGGCAGGACACAAGCTGCCCTATTGATTCCTTGCATTCACTTTCTCCTGTCAAGGTAGGAGGTAATGTAGGCTCAGGCAGTGAAAGCCAGCAACACAGCTAGAAGGCTGGAACTTGATTGTGGGTCATTCCCCGCCCCCCACAGGCATACTTTGATTCTCTGTGTCCCTGAGATAGGTGGCACTTCTTGAGGATATGATTCCATTACACCATTGTCATCTCCCTGCGACAAAGGATGCCATTGACTAGACATACCCAGCTGGAGGGAGCCAGGCTTCTTCGACGAGACATACGCTCGCTGGTTGCTCATTTGATTTTGACAGTGACCCAACTGCAAATATATAATCTTGCTTATCAAGATAAATTGCCTGCAGAAGAGATTTACCTATTAAGATAAATCTTCCCTGAAGTCCACACAGTAAAATCCCCAGGGAATAATTTTGCCTCCAAGTCTGTCCCTCCTGCCACATAGCATCAAGTAAGGAAAAACAATGTTTTCCCTTTAATTCTCAGAGCAAAGTGATTGGTCACAGGAATATCATACATTAGGAGTTGGGGCTACAGGGAGGGGAAGCCAGGGTTAGTTTTATATAAGGAGCAGTGTTGAGAATATGAGAAATGTTAGATCTGTGGCTTGTTTGTCAGAAATCTTTAAACCCCTAAATGGGTTTTGATTGATATGTTCAGGGCACCAATGGGAAAATTCCTCCTACTAGGCAGAGAATGTGAATGTAATTTTAACATATATTCAGGCCAAAGAGAATCAGAGTGGTAATCCACCACCCTGATCCCAAATTCAATAACAGGTCCAAATATAAACGCTTTTTATATCATGCTCTCCTTTAGTCTGGCTAATCGAGAGCTGATGGATTTTTTTAATGCTACTGCAAAGGCACCAGTGAGTAGTCTCCTGCGCAAAGGGATTGAGGCATTGAACAAAAGAGTTATAAATCTCACTGACTGCTTCTTGTGTGGGCTCTTAATTCCTATTTGGGGAGTGATGTTTCAGCCTGCGACCAGCTTCCTGATTGAGAATTGTCTTTGAAGCTGCCTTATCAATGGTTTAGCCCTCTAGGTTGTCTCTTCTCTTCCCAGGAGCTTTTGACTTAGCTGATAAGTCTCATAGCTAGGAACTTTCCGGCAATTTGTCCTGGCTTGCTAGTGTCACTCACTTGTACATTAAGGAGGGCAGCAGATGCTGGACGGTCGAATTCTCTTGGGTGGTCGGGAGCATGGCTACAAAGGCCAGCCCTCTTGCTTGAAGAAAGGCATTCTAGGGTCCAAGACCTAAGGCTAAGTGAGACCTTAGTTAAGTTTTTCTTTATTCATTCCCTGGCATCTTGTTATCTGTACTGAAGTCCTGAAGGACTCTGTCCATCTACTGTTTAACCTTGGAGTCGTGGTTTCTCAGCCAATTCAACCTTTGTCTCTTTCTTTCTTTTCTTTTTTCCTCTTGTATTGAAAATAGATTTTTTTCATACAATATATTCTGATTATGGTTTCCTCTCCCCCTACTCCTCCTAGTTCCTCTCCACCTCCCTTTCCCTCTGTATCCACATTCTTTCTGTCTCTTTTTAGGGGGAGGAAAAAAACAGGCATCTAGGGAATGATAATAAAATAAATAAGATAAAACAAAAACAAATTAGAACAGAAAAAAAAAACAAACAGAAGAAAACGAGCCAAAGAAAAGCACAAGAAACACAGAGACACTCGTGTTCACACACTCAGAAATCTCATTAAAAACACAAAGCCAGAAGCCATAATATATTCACAAAGACCTGTAAGATTTAAAAAAAAAATAGCCTGACCCAACATTATGAGGCAAAGAATCTCCAAAGATGCTGTTGAGTTTGTTTTGTGTTGGCATCTTCTACTGGGCATGCCATCTACCTTTAAGAGTGGTTTATTTCCCCAGTGAGATTCCCTTGGAGACAACTTCTTATTTGCAAGTGGTTATTAAGTGGAGATAGCTTCTGGGTTAGGGAGGGAGGCCTGGTGTGTCCACATCTCCGTTCAGCTCTAGGACCCCATCTGATGCAGACCCATGGAGGCCCAGTACCTGCTGTCACAGTCTCTCTTAGTTTAGATGTGTGTCAGTCGTGCTCTCTTTAGAAGGTCTTGTTCCTTGCTGTCCTCCATTCCCTCTGGCTCAAATACTCTTTCCACTTCCTCTCTGGCTGAGTCCCCTGAGCCCTGAGGAGAGGGATTTAATGGAGATATCCCATTTAGGGCCGAGTATTCCAAGGTTTGTCACTCTGTATTTTCTTGCTGTGTGTTGTGTCTCTCTATTCGTTCCCACCTGCTGCAGGAGGAAGCTTTTCTGATGATAGCTGAGCAAGTCACTCACCTGCTTCCCTGGAGGGTCTCAGCTTTTTTCTTGAACCAGCCTCTATTGTTTCAACCAGAATGAAGTGATCTGGAATCAAATATGGAGAGTCCTTTGTAGATTCTAGCTAAGGGAAGTGGTCCTTTGTAGATTCTACACAGGGGAAGCATTTGTCTCCCCTCAGATTTTATAGAAGGAATACAAGTAATACTTGTCTTTTATTCTGTGCCCAGTTTTAAGTTTGTGAGTGATGACTGGACACACTTTTAGCTACACAAATCCAAACCTAAAGGAGGAAGAAATTCAGGAAGTAAAAGCCCCATTTTCAGAATGTTCTCCGTGCTCTAAGTGTACACAGTGCCTTACATGTGCCCACAGTTTGTTCCCAGAATTGAGCAAGCTGGTAAACCAGTAACCCCATTTGAAAAATGAGGGAACTAAATCAGAGTATTGACCAACTTGAATGATCATGACTTAGAAGTCATGCCGTGCACTTCAGAAACAAGCATTCACGATGTTTCTGGAAGTTCCCACCCATCTTACAAATTTATAATCATTGGTTTCGAAACCTCAAAGCATACCTCCCATCCCCCACCCCCATCCCCACATGTAGCCTGCCAGTTAATACAGGCAAGTTGGAATGAACGTACTCGAGACCAGTGTACCCGCCAGAGTGGTTTCAGCTCGAGTCCTGCAGGGGTAGGATGGAAGCAAGGGCTGTCATTCACTGCTGCCCTTAGAACAAAGCATGCCTGACATTGCGGGGAGAGCCCCGGAAGCATTTCAAAGGCTTCTTTGGAACTAGACAACCTTTCAATCCATTTATCAAAGTGTCCGCGGTTCCTGTTTCAAGGTAGATGAAGCAATAATAAATTTGCCAAGAAAGTTAATCTGTGTCCAAAGCATTTTAGTAAATTAAAAGGGTTGCGGGAGGGCTGGCTAGATGTGGGATGTGTCCATTCTTGCCAACTCCTATTTGACTTGCTGTCTCCTTAATAAGTCCTCTTTGGTCTTGTGTTTTGGGATGGAATAATCAGGCGGTTAATCATTTTCCGGAAGCTGGGAACTGCACTTTGGCTAATGCAGTTCCCCTTGGCTTTCAGAGCCTAATTATTTAAAGAGGTATCCTGATGTGTAGCCCACTTTCCAGCCAAGAAAGCCTTCCCGACCCGCCATCTTTCTTCCTGGCACCCTGAAAAGCCCAGCACACTTTGCCCAACTAAGCTTTTCTTTAACCTGTGCCTTCCTTCTGTTTGGGGGAGGGGGTGCCATTCTGGTCACTTCTGCGTGTTTCTTTCTCACAGACACTAAAACCCAAACAAGTAATTGACAAGAACTAGGCTCTTATGCATCATGGATAGATTTTTGTTATTTTTATTTAATTGTCAGCCAAAATGGTCGCTCTTGACTCTCTGGAGGATCAGACTCAGCAATAGCTCTGTGCTCAGACATCATACTGAGATAAACACACTATTAGGAAACCTCACAAAGGCCCTGCGATAATTGTGAAGGGATGGTTACCGAAAATGAAGCACCCAGCCCTGAGCCCTCCTCCACGCCCCATCAGTAACACCATTAAATCTGTCAGTTTGTCAGCCCACTGGAGGTATTTATGAAATCAATATACAATCCCGCAGATTCGTGGCTGCGGCATTGTTAGCCATAGAAGAGAGGTTCATTAGAAAATAAAATTAATAAAATTTACAAGCGGATTGTCACGGGGTGCAGATGAATTCCCTGCCTGCTGTTTTACTCAGTCAGGACAGGGCAAATACAGTGACCAGGAGACGGGAAAGAAAACTGTGCCTCTGCTGGGTTCTCTAAAGTCAGAAGGAAGCTGGACACATGTACAGGAAGGATGTGGGACCAGAAAAACCAAAGCAGCTGTTTCACCCAAATACAGGCTTTTACCCAAGGGCTGCCTGTGAGAACGAGCTCCCCTCAGTACACCATCTCACTCTGTTTAAGTACCATGCTCCTCTCTTCATTGCCCCCACTATCAGGCAGAACTTCTGCACACCATGCTTCCCCAGAATGTTTCAATGTATGTCCTGTTCAAAATAGGTTAGCACCCTTTCTGGAATAGGTGCCACCACTTCTGGCTTCCAGCAGTGGTTAAAGCTGTCAGTTCTAAACCTTCTTTCTATTTGATTTCTTCCCCCTTTTCCCCGATCTTTCTCATCAGCCATTTATCAGCCATGTGGCCGAACCTCCTCTCCCTAGCAGCCAAAGATAACAGCAAAAGCTGTTAAACAAGGAGCTCGTGGTCTGGAGACCGACTGGCCTCGGCAGGAAAGACTGGGCCCATTGTGCCTGCGGGAACCTCCACGGCAGCCCAGATGCCTGGTGGAAATCGCATTAGTCGGATGACAGGACCTGGGCCCCTCTCTGGAGGCTGATGGAGAGCAGCCGAGTGGCCTGGGTGACACTGCCTGACCTCTGCCTGTCATCGTGGGCTTTTGTTCAGTGTCCCGACTCCAGGCTGGAGCCCTGCTCATTGAATCAGGCCTGGCTGGGGGAGCCTGCAACAGAGCTCATTATGCACCAGAATTTACTTACGTTGGTAGTAGAAAGGGGAAACTGAATTTGAGATGGGGAAGCACCCTGCTAGGCAGCCCCAGAGGTGTCTAGGACTCACAGGGACACCCTACCCCAACAGTAAGCCTGTGGAGCCTAAAAGCAGCCAAAGCTATCCTGAAGTTCAGCCAGCTGCTCAAAGAGTGTGTCATTTATCGGCAGGTGACAGAAGAAAAAAAAATGGATGATGTCTCTCTTCTGCTGTCTTATTTCCCCTCCTCCCTTTTTGCAAAGCGTCCCTGTAGATTGCCCGAGTGTCCATAGACCATGGCTGCCTGCCATCTACTTCCATGTATGTTTGAAGTCCTCAGTAGCTTATGAGGAGCTGGTCTCAAAAACCATCATGTGGGCATCCACCCATCACAAATCTCCTTGTAGGTGAACTCGGCAAGGATGGGCTTAACCTGTAGCCAGCAAGCTCTCTGCTGTAGAACCTTGTGCTGAGCGAGTTCCTGAGATGTGTCCCCAAGGGTGTGGATGGAGAAATGTGTCCTGGGGTTTCACATTTTGTGTGTGAGCACATGATGCTGTGCATGCACGTGTGTGCACATGCTGTGGCACATATGTGAAGGTCAGAGGGCAGCTTGTTGGATCTGGTAGCAAATTCCTTACTTTCTAAGCCATCTTGCTCATCTCATGTTTCTTTATGTGACAGATATTGTTATAGTGGCTTAACAATCACAGTCATACAATGCACAATGCAATTAGATACTGTGCTGCCATTAAAAATGTTGGCATTGATACACTTGGTGGAGACATAGACAGATGTTCTCAATATAGCATGTGAAAAATGGTTTAGAACAGACTTTATATTAGGAGGTCATATCAATAAAATATATATGCTCTGTGCATAATTGTTAGCAGTGTTTACGGTCTATGGTTGAATTTTTCCCCTCATTATTTGGGGGGAGGTTTCTTTTCACACTACCAGGGCATGTATATTTGTGTATATGTGTATATATCTTTCATATCTGAAAAGAAGCACAGAGGGGCAGGAGTCGGGCAGTCCCATATTCACCCACGCGTCCCCTTCCCACTGTCCTCCTTGAAGACGCTCCTGCAGCGTGTGGCTGCACAGAAATAGCCTTGCCGCTTGCAGTGTTTGGTGGAGCTGCCTCAGACGCCTGGGGCTCGGATGGGTCTTTACGGATTGATTGCTCACTGAGATCCAAGCAGGCTTGAGGTCTGAATGAAAACAAATGCACGTGTTTGGTCTAGCAAAAATAAAAATGAAACCAGAGAACAAAACAAACCAAAAAGGCCTGCAGGGAAGGGAAGGAAATTGAGGCTCTAGAAGATACTTAAATCCTTGGAGATTTGGGTTGGAGCCAGCCACACACCATACTCCGCATATCCACTTCGAAGCAGCCAGTTGTGTTGGCATTTCTCAGTACAGAATGAGGGGCGAGACCCCCATTTTGGTTGGACTGTGTGGAAATGCATAAGAGGCCTTCTTTCCCTATCAGAAAACCCAGTGACCAGGCTCAGTTCCAATCCCAAATGCTAAGAGCAAAAGGACTTCCTGAAAAATGGGAGATTGAGTGGTGTTGACCTTGAGTTGGGAGGGAGGGAATAGGGGTCTTCTCTTTTCTCTGGGAAGTGCCAAAACTGAATGGGGTGTGGTGTGTGTAACAAATAACCTGGAGTCTTGGCTGTGGCCTGGAGGGTGAGACCACCCACAGTGCCTCCCCCCCCCACACACAGGCAAGCTGCTCCCCGCCTAGTAACCTTTTCTGCTAAAGTCCTCGCTTGCAGAACAATGTACAGGCTTGTAACAGCCAGGGGCCTGAGACTAAACAGCCCCTCAAACACTTTCGGTGGGCAACACCAGCAGCCTCCTAGGGTTTTGTTATCGTAATGAGATGCAGAGAATGCGGTCTCGGTCTAACTAGTTTGCCTCTTCTCTTCTTGTTTAGAGATCTGAGCGAGAACCAGATCCAGGGCATCCCGAGGAAGGCGTTCCGTGGCATCACAGACGTGAAGAACCTGTAAGTCCTGTGTTTGTGGCTTTGGCGCAGATAGAGCTCACTGGGCTCTCTGGCCAACATGGGCGTGAGGAACAAGAGGGCACATCAGCTGGCTTGGAAGATGGAGAGCTTCACAAAGCCCTGTTTGTTCTTCCTGGGTCAGGGCCTGTGTGCACCAAAACTGCATGACTGTGCTGCCAGCTGGCTTCTCCCAGGGCCCTCTGTGGCATGAGAGTGATAGACTGGTACAGGTGTTGTATGCAATTAAGAAAATGGAAGGGAGGGAGGGAGGGAGAGAAAGAAGGAAAAGTCTCATTCATAGGATCCAACAACTTCAAGCACTAATGATGATGGGGGTAGTGACGGTGGCGATGATGGTGATAATATTGTTATAAACGGGCTTGTCTCCAGCCCCTTATGAAATAGCATCAGAACTTGTGTCCCAGGATCTTGGGGACATGAGTCCAAGTCCATTCCCACTGCACTCGACTTTCATGTGTCTGCTCTTCACATTTTATTTTAACGTCACTATCGATTGACAAGATGTCAAGAAATCATAGACAGGTCCCTGTACCAGTTCCCTAGCAGTAACATTCTACATCACCCTAGTCCCATAGCAACACCAGGGTAGTCCATGGGATTGAACCTTCAGACTTTAATTTCCTTTGCACAGAGCAAGAGCAAGTGTGAACAGCTCTGCACAGTTTTGCCATGGTCACACCCACACACTGTCACCATAGTTCAGAAGCAGACTTGTTCCAAAGCTCTGTATTTGAACTGGCCTAATAACTGTTATCCTTTCCTATGCAGTGGCCACAGTTCCTGGACCCCTGCCTTTAGAAGGTGTGTGCTTTCTGAGTCTCCACCCACAAAGCTATTCCTCAGGTTCAAAGTAGTTTTGGAGACAGGCACAGAGAGACCTCCTGAGTGGGCTGAGCAAGCCTGTCTGCCTACCAGCCTCCTTCACTAGCTTCAATTTCATTTCAAGCGGTCTTGTAAGAGACTAAAAGGGGAGGGTAAAAAAATCTACAACTGTCCCTTTCCCCTGTAACAAATGGGGGGGTGTTAGTTTGCTAACATAGCCAGGGAGCTGGTGATGGCTTCCAGATGCAGGCCATCTGCCTCCCCCACCCCTCACCCTGGGGGCTGGGGCTCTATGCAACCTTTGGTGTTTAACACACAGAGCACACAGAGGGCATGGACATCTTTGAAAGGTGAGGGACTGGGAGGTAGAGATGACTTTGCAGGGCCTCTGGGACAAGGCGGCTGCCTGCTCCTCCCACTGGGAATAGGAAAGAGAGAGGTGGCACAGATGAGCCAGAGCATGTAAAGGCCTCTGTAGACAGGTGTGGGCCTTACATAAGACAGAGCTTCTGGGATGGAGATGGCAGGAAGCAGCAGAGCACACTAGCAGAGCCCTGGGTCTTACCCAGGGATGGCACCTTCACCAGCTTTTCTAGCATTTTGTTTCTTGGATTCTAGAAACTTACGACTGCCATGAATTCAGATCAATACATCATCTTAATTAATATCCCAGAATGTTAGGACAAGCGAAAAACAGAGATCCAGAGAGAAAGAGAGAGAGAGAGAGAGAGAGAGAGAGAGAGAGACGATGACTACTAACCTGATGTCTACCAGCTTCCTGATGACTGAGCCCCAAGTTAACATTTTTCCACATACATGATCTGTGTGGTCCCGTGGTGGTAATTTCACATGGATCAGTTAGCAGACATGCCGTAGTCATGTATAAGCAGGGCTGTGTGACTGTCAGCTGCATTTATCATTCTAAGGAAAGTAATCCAGTCCCACAGTGGTTTCTAGTAGAGGAGTTGGGGGAACTTTAACTTCCCCTTGAAATATCTGTAACCGTGCAAAGGCCTAAGGAGTAAAAACTTCCAAATTTCCAAGTCAGCCCAGCAACGGCTGCCGGGCCTGTCTGTAGACAGAACATATGCAAATACAGAACCAGTGTTCTTTATCTGAAAAGGCTTGGGGCCAGAAGTGTTCAGAGTTTCAGGTTTTGTGGGTTTTGAAATGTTTATATAAGAGACATTGTAGGCGCAGGACACAAATCCAAACACAGAATTCATCTGTGTTTCATATGTATCCCGCGTGCACTGCCTGAAGGCCATTTACATACATGTGTTTTTTTTAAAAAAATTAAATTAAAAAACGGTGCATAAAACCATTTTTGATATGTAATTTTCATGTGTAGCACCCCGAGGACACACGGAAAGGTTCAAAGTAAGGGTGCTCTACCCGGCTGGAAGACTCGGGACCTGAACGCAGGTCTTCTCCTCTCCTTGGGGTACATTCTTTACCTCCCTGTAGTCCTGGGAGGGGAACAGACTCAAGGAAGAGTTCTTTAAAAGAAAGAAAAGAAAACTAACGGCAGGTGGAATCCTTTAGTCTCCTGTTCTGTGAGCAGTGTACACATGGGGTGAAACCTCTAAGGGCCCAGAATTGTAATTCCTGCTCTCCTGGCTTACTGTGTGACCTGGGACAAGAAAGATGCTCACCGAAGAAGAGGATGCTAAGTAAAATGCTGATAACACAAAAACTTGCAAATGAGTGTCTGAGCCGAGAGGGGCTGGTGGAGGGGGGGGGGAGGAAAATAGCCTTAAGGCAACACAGCCTAGAGGTTAGGAGCATGGCTTGGCTGTCTGATAGAATTACATATGAATTCCATCTGTTTGGGTCCTGGATCTGTGACCTTTGGTAAATGCCTTGACACCTCTGAGCGTGGGTTTCTGCTTCTGTAACACGATGCTAGTAATTGGTCTTACTTCATAGGGATTTTGTGAAGGTTAATAAAATAATGCATATGAGTCGCTCTGTGCAGTGCTTGGCACGAGATGGCGTTTCCAGCCTTCTGCCTGCTGCCACTGCTGCATTCCTTTGTGGTTGTCATAGCGGTGCAGGCTGTATTAGCCTGCCTTCAGGTCCCCAGTCTTACAGCCAGTTAGAGTGCTCCTAATCGGAACTTTTCTGTCTAAGTGAGGCTTAGAATTCACAGGGTAAACTAGGCAGGCAGAGCAAAGTATAGGGCAAAATTTGATAAGGGAAGGTATCTAGGGGCAGATACAGAGACATCTCCTGAGTCTTTTTATCCTGAAAGAATATGGACAGGAAATGGTGGAAGGGGTAAGAGATGAAGTTCTCTCTGGTCCAAGGAGATAAGGGCTGGAGCTTGGGAGGGAAGTAGAGAGATGAGGAACCCAAAGGAGGAGCCAGTAGGAACCACACCAATAGAACTTAGTGTTTAGTGCATCCTAGAGGCTGGAGAAAGAAGTGTGAGTTGAGGAGATCCAGGCTCAGACAATACAGTGGCAGTCACTCCTCCAAGCATATGTCAGACACAGGATAAAATGTGAGCTCCCAATGAACGCCGTTTTGGGGGCAAGCAGCAGAGAGTCATGTGTGTGGGTCTGTGAACTCCATCTTCTCAGGGCTTCTGTTTCACAGAGACTGAAAATTCAGGAGGCGGATCTTGGAGGATCACAACTTGGGTGTGTACGGATATCCTGTCTCCCACGAACAGTGCTAATGGCGCCTCACCTGTTCGCTGGAAAGTGGGGGAGTCTGGCATCCTGTTTGTCCTTTCTGATTGAAGGAATTTGGCAAAACCACTCTACCTCTCTGGACTTTCTTGATTTCAGTAGGAGAAAGGTAGATCAAAGGACCCTATAATCCCAAGAGAAAATGCCACGTGGGTTATTGGAGGTACAGGACGGGAGCTGACAGCGCACCAAGGGTTGGCATCTGGGCAGAGGTGGTAATGAAGTAGAGCATTTAATTATGCATCTGGGGGCAGAGGATGTACCTCAGTGGCAGAGTATACGACTCTCTTGTGCAAGGCCTAGGCTCTGCTCCCATCACCACTCTGAGGAGGAGGAAGGGAAGTGAGCACCGGCCCATAGCGATAGGAAACACTTTTCAGAAGTGAAGTTTGCAGAAGACCCGTTAAAGAAGCTCTTCTACTACACCCAGATCACCTACACGGGTTTGTTGACCTTGTGAATCATAACTAGCCAAGTTTCAGGCTCATTGACTAGCAGCCTTGGCTTCAGTCTGTGTAAGAGCAAGCTCTAAACCCGCCGCACCATACCGCGCAGCTTAGGAAACACACTGCTGTTGATCTATTATCTTGTGCAATGTGACCCAAAGACGAACCTGCTGGAGTGTGGTACAAATTACTTGGAAAATGACAACTGACTAAACCTGTCTGTGACACTATATGCTACATTATGAGAAGATTTAAAAAGTCAAAGACTGGCTGGGGTTTTTAAAAGAAAGTTCTGTAATGTTGAAATGAATTCAATTTGCTGACCCTCATGTGCCTTTCAAAATGAAAGAACTGTGACAACCCCATTTTCCAGATGATAAAACTAGCTTCCCGCCAGTGTGTGTAATTCAGTAACAGCTGGCAGACAAAATTAAGGCTAAGACTTTGCAGGCAGACTACACAATACTCTGGCTAGCTATCCTCGAACTCCGGACAGGCTCTTGGATTTACCCTTGTTCCTCCCCTTGCAGATATCCCAGCCAAAAAAAAGAATGCAGAGTAGCCAAATAAGCTTCTCCAGAGGGCAACCGGACGAGGAGGAAAGCACGCGACTTTCATGGGTCTCAGAACAAAGGCAGCAGTGTCTGAATCCTATGGAACTGGGGAGCAAGCAACTGGCATGCTGCTCATGCTGAGGGACTTGGTACCCTGCCCCTCTCCACCAGCAGAGGAAAGCCCCTAACCTGGTCCTCTAGAGAAGACAGTCATTAGTCAGGGACTCCACCCCATGCAGCTTCTGCATGCTGGATGTATGGTCTAGTCCCATTCTCTACAGGGTGTCTGGAAGGATAGGAACTGCTAAACTGGGGGGGGGGGGTGCAGACAGTTGCTCGAACAAACTGATCTGGAGGAAAAGCCCAAGGAGAAAGCCACCTGTGTGCTGCCATTCACAGAGCCAGTATTAAATACCTACTACCCGCAAGCACCGTGCCGGGTTCTAAATAAAGATGCAGCAAGAAAGCAAGAGAAATCAGGAAGACACAGAGCCAAGGTAGAGACGGACTGGGGACTGAGATGACAAGCCACTATCCAGTGGTGAGAAGACCCAACCCCTCCCCCCCCCCGACAAATTGTCTTAAAAAGAACCATCGCCTGGCCCCATCTTTCTCAGCAGTCATGTTTTCCTCTGTTTTTCAGTTTCTATTTGCGAGGACTCTGTAGGACACGCATTCCAGAAGGGAAAATCAATAGCCCTGTCTCTGCCAGCTAGCAGAATTTGGAATTGACGGCTTGAAAACAAAGCCAAGCAGGCAGTCTTTGTGTTCTCTAGTTAGACCGTGCTACAGCACAGCCTCCACCAGAGATTAATGAGAGCTGTCTCCACCCCACAAGAGGGTGAGGGAGGAGCAGGGAGGGACACTAGCCCCCATTCCTTACTGGCATCGGTGCTGGCAGATCGTTCTGTTCCCATACCTGAACCAGCACCTGTACTCCTGATCAGCCCCAACCCAAAGCTCTACGTGATCTGTGTCCCTCGACTCACCTCACGCAGCCCTCCCTGTCCATTTCCAACCCTTGGTCACCACGGTAGCATCCCTGCCTCGGGACCTTTGCCCTTTGCTGTTCCAGTTGCACAGGATGCTGTGCTCTGGGACTCTTACACATCCCCTCCTGATCCTTCAGGTCCAGCCCAAAGCTGCCTTCCCCAGACCCATCTGAGGCAGCTCCCCACCCTACTGCTCTCCATATCTATCCCATTACCCAGCATGTTTCTTCACAGCACCTATCAACCCCTGCAATTACCTTGCTCATTTGTCAGCTTGTTTCTGCACGTCTCACAGAACCAGCCTGTGCAGACATTCTTCCTGTCTCCATCACCAAGATGTTCACAGTGGCCGGGTGGTTCATGGCAGAGGGTAAAGTTGATCGAAGCCGTCAAAGGCACAAACAGGTTCATTATCCCACTAGTAGTAATGGGGGATAGATATTTCTGACCAGAGTCCATGCACAAGTGTTCCAGTGGTGAATACAAAACTAACGTTACAAGAGGAATAAGACCATCCTTGTACTTAAAGAGTCCGCAGCTTAACATGAGAATGGACTTAGGGACTAGCATGTGTAGGACATGGTCAAGGGCTCTGTCATGTTGTAAGAGGGGGAGAGGTGCAGGTTGTGTTCCAGGCACACGGCTCCCAGCCCCCAGCCGCCGGCCCGCTCAGCCGCTGGTTGCTTGTACCAGAAATAACCGCATGAGAACTGTATTCATTTAAATATTGCTTTGCCCATTATCTCTAGCCTTTTCTTGGCTAGCTCTCACATCTAAATTAACCCATTATAAAAGTCTGTATGTCACCACGAGGTGGTGACTTACCGGACAATTCTAAGGTACATCCATCTTGGGCGGAGGATCATGGCGGCTCTCCCACTTCCTTCTCTCTCACCACCTTCCGTTCTGTCTACTCCACCCACCTAAGGGCTGTATCCTATCTTACAGGCCAAGG
>JAQHUG010000037.1:7895409-7950675 GCA_028555095.1 Dicrostonyx torquatus
CAGAAACATGGATAGGCGAGTAAAGTTAAACGCTTATTAGGGTTATGGAGGGGAAGGGGAGAAGAAAAGAGACAGAGAGAGAGGGAGAAAGAGAGGAGAGAAGAGACAGACAGAAGTGGGGGGAGGGGAGAAGTGGGGAGAGCAGCAAAAGCTGCCTCTCTGAGAGGAAAACAGGAAAGAGACTTTCCTTTAGTTTCTTTAATGTTTCCTCAATAAACATATAACAATGACAACAAATATCAAGAGTAAGGAAGACCTGGTCCATCTCAGAGTTTTAACCTAAATTGGCAAAGAAAGCCTTAGTCAATATATATTGGTCATGGCTGCCTTGATTCCAGACAGCACATCCAACCTGTGCTTGGTAAAAATTTACAGCACACTGAGCTGAGAAAGCGGAAGGCGCCCTTTGACTCTGGCACAGGAACAACAAACTAGTGTAACTCCCTTGACAGGTCAACTAGTGGCAGCATCCAACATACCTGGACCCTGCAAGCCATCTATTTAGATTTCATAATGCAATATTCCCATAAAGGCCCCGGTAATGTATAGGTCAGTGTAGTTTGTAGAGAAAATGTCTTGGGACATACCAGAATCCCTGTCCATGGGACTCTAGGTAAATGGGCTGTGGTATGGTCATTCGTTCACTGGACTATTATAAGATATTTAAAAGGGGTGAGATGGATCTTCACTCGAGAACAGGGTGTGAAGTGGTCTGAGCAGACCCGTGACTCTCATGTCGGTGGGACCTACATCATCCAGTTCTACAATTATGAATTGAAAATATTTAGGGGGAAATTGTGTCCGTGCTAAACATGTATTGAATTGTTCCTTCTTATCCTTCCAAGCACTCCATCGAGGACTTGCATGGTATTTACATGTATTGCATACTGTGAACAGTTAGAGGTGGTTTTAAAAGAGGATTGAGTGGATTTATGTTGATACAGCACCATTTTATGTAAAATACTTGAGCACTGCAGGTTTGGGCAGGAATCAGTGGACCTGTATTTGTTCTTTATACATGTGAAATATCTGTGGACAATTGCCTTCTGGAATACCTTCTGGAAAGGCAAACTTTGGAACTGGAACATGGGCAAGCAATGCTGTTTTCTCCCCCAAACCTCCTTGACACACTCCTAAACGTTCTTTATCACACATATCTGTTTGTATGTTAAATCATTTTATTTATTTTAGCCCAAAGGAAGGGAACACTTTACTGTCATCAGTGCCATGAATATCATTTTCCCAGCCAGAGCTCACAGGCCTCTGAACTGGCCAAACTCAAGCCTCCCAGCCACCACTGACCTCTGTAACTGGAGTCTGTGGTCATTGCCATCTGCATAAACATAGCCACAGCCAAGGTGTGGCTCCTTGTTTCCAATGAAGGGGATTATTTGTATTCTACAGGCCTCTCTGATTGTGGCCTTGACCAACCCTAAAATATTTCATCAGCGAATCACCAGCAGCCAACCCCATGACCTTTGGAAAATGAATTTGCTTGCCGTTAGGCCGGCCCCAGCTCTATTGCCCAACTAAAATGTCAATTAGATCACCGCTGGATATCGCTTTGTCTGCCTAAGTATATTCGGCTCACAGACCCGTAAATGGTAAATGTTTGCTTGTATCTTTCTAAAAAAAGAAACCACACCAAAGTTCTGCATATGTCCCTGCCTCTGTGTGGCTCTTGGGGGCAGGTGGAATCAGCTCATTGACTTATGGGAAAATACACACACTGAGCAGGCTGAATAGATGTGGGCCTGAAGGCTGCTGGCTGATGGATGTCTCAACTTGTAGCCTGATTTCATACCAAAGCATGACAATGAAGGGGAACATGACTTCCTTTTAGGAGGTTTTTGGGCATTATAGACAAAGGAAAAAGAAAGCAATGTGAGAGAGGTGTAGCCGAGTGGTGGACTTCCAGCTTACAGCACTAACAGGAAAGAGGCCAACACTGTGTGCTGAGATCTTAACGGATTCTGACCAGCTTATGGCATTTTGTGTACTCAGATTTTCAGACAGGGGTTGGAACACAAAGAGTTTTCTAAGATTTTCTTTAAGCTGAAGCCTCCATTCCTATAATCTGCCCTTTCTCTCCTGTGCCCTATTTAAATATCCCAAGGAATCCATGTCAACCGTGGGCATATTGTCCAACCAATGAGAAGTAATAGAGCACAGAACCCAAATTCACTCCTGCAGCTTCACTGGGTGGGAAGTGGAGTAGGGATCTCTCCGAGGTCCATCTCCCATCTTGCTGCTGCTCACCAAGACTCCAATGCTCCTGATCCAGGGGTCCTCACTGTGTTGACTAATTCACCATGCGCCTGGAGCCTGGATGGCTTCCACTAGACTTCCTTGGACAGACTATCTATACCCTATGTCATCTTAAATGGTGGCTGCCACTCAACTTCTCTTTGGGGTCTTTGTGTGGTTGCTTCATATCGTTGGACAGTTCCAGCAATTTGAATGGCCCTTGGTGTAGCAGCGAGGATATAACTCCGTGGTAGATCCCCAGCATTGTGTGAGAGAGAAAAATCAGGTTAGAAGTGTGGCTCAATGGTAGAGCACCTACCTAGCACACATGAGGCCTTAGCTTTACTCCCCAGCATATCTCTCTCCCTGCCCCCTCTCCCCCCGCCTCTCTCTCATACACACACACACACACACACACACACACACACACAAAGATGGAACCTGCATTAAGAAGTACAACTGAGATGTACTGTGCAGATTTTCTTAGTTGTCCCGCAGAAGACGAATCATCCTGATGAGCCACCAATCCAAGACCCTTTTCTGGAATTAGTTCCTTAATGCAATTAGATTTCCAAAAATGATTTTCTTCCTTTGCCGTTTTACTGCTGAAGTGGGCATGGGAAGAGCTTTTATGATAAGTGACTTGGCAAGCACACCATTTCTTTACTGCCGCCAGCCCTTCTGCCTATTGCATTGTGGGGCTTGGAATTCACCTCCCTTTACTGACTCATAGACCTAATAAGCTAGAAAGGGGCTTAAGAAATGAACCACATGGTCCAAATTTTTTCTTTTATAAGCTTGAGATTAAATTTGCCCAGGACTATTCAGATGGTCAGCAAGAACCGTGCCAAACTAAGGCTTCGTTTGTTTCCTCGTCTCAACTCATAAAGGTGACGGACCGATGACACCGAGAGGCCAATGGCCTCGAAAGAAACTTTAGTTATTACTGACAGCCTCACAGAAGTGAAGAGCCTGGAATGCTGTGCAGGGAGATGGCGGGAAGCTTTCAGGAGTCGCCAGGAGAGAAGCAGTTTGGCGGGGAGAGTGGGTCACGGCTTTTATAGGGGTTTTCCCTGAAAGCAGCCCAGAACTGTATGCTTTGGATAATTTCGGTAGGGATGGAGATGTGGGACTGGCACTAGATGTATGATACCTGGTCCAGGGCTGATTTGGAAAAGAGGAGGTCCTGGCTTTTGTGTGAGAACTGATTGAAAGGAAGTGATTGCAAGCATAGGCTCACAATTGGTTGGTTGGCTTATGAACAATGGCCTCCCCCTCGGCTGTTTTACTACCCCTAGGAATTAACTAGCTCCATGAGGGGCATTCTCCCTGCCAGTAAGCCTCCCCTTTGTAAAATGAAGCCATCATAAGACAAGAAATAAAAACCATATTATCATCTCATTAAGTTCCTGGGAGTCCTCAATTGCTACCCTCTGAGCCCCTTCATCTTACCTTATTGAAGCCCAAATTAAATTGAAAAAGCCAAGCTTACCCAAATTCTATGGCATTTCAGACTTGATGTTACCAGTTATCATCATATACTGCCTTATTTTTTTTTCCACAGTTTATCACGTGCCACACCCCCTCTTCCCAGATAGTATGATTAGAGATTAGGAACCTAGGCCTGACTTCCCTATTGAATGCCATCTTAAGATTTTTAAATAGTTTGTCCCTTCTTTTAAGCCACACTTTTCCTTTGAAATACTGGACTCAGAACCAATCTGGTTGTATCTGACACCATTATACTTTGAGTCTATTGCCATGATCGCCCACAGGGCTGGAGTCTTCTTTAACAGTATTGAAGTCCATATTAATGGAAGGTGAGTTGTTTTTCTAGTTAGTCTTCCATCAGTATGCAAAGTACCTGAGGCACATAACTCACAAAGAGACAATGTTTATTCTAGCTGATGGTTCCAGCAGTTTCTTTCCAAGATGGAGTAGTACCATGCCTTTAGGCCCCTGGTGAAGGCAACACATTGTGGTAGGAACAGGACAAAGCCAGCGACTTTCCTCTCAAGCCAGGAAGTGGGAGAGACACTGTAGAAAGTCCCTTTGAGCTGGGCGGTGTTGGCGCAGGCCTTTAATCCTAGCACTCGGGAGGCAGAGGCAGGCGGATCTCTGTGAGTTCGAGACCAGCCTGGTCTACAAGATCTAGTTCCAGGACAGGCTCCAAAGCCAGAGAAACCCTGTCTCAAAAAACCAAAAAAAAAAAAAGAAAGTCCCTTTGAGGGAATGCCCTCAGCCACCTACTGGCCACCCACTAGGCCCTACCTCCCAAAGTTTCCCTCACCTCCCAGCAGTGTCACCCCGGAAACCAAGACTAAACACATCCAGACCACAGCCCTGTAATGACTTAAAGGCAGACAAGTAAGTGGGTAGCTAGGCAGGGATGTTTCCTAAGAAATCTCCCCATTGTAGGTGAGACCCAGGCTCGGGATGTAAACCCGAGGACAATTAGTGCTTAGGAAAAGTAAACATAAAAATCCTGTTCCATCTCCTTAAAAATCCTTAAGCCCCTCCAAAACTAAAAAATGTCATCTCCTGCACACCTTCCGGATTCCTCTGGGAATATGTTAGCCAAGTAAGATGACCGGAGTAGTCAGATTTCAAGTTGGGCAAATACAGAGACAGCACCTTCAGTCTCCCTGAAAAGTAGTTGTCAGAAATCTGCCATTCATTCAGGGTCTCTGAGCGCTCTGTCAAGCTTTAACTTGATTAAAATTGAAAACCACATTGCTTGAAAACCAAACGTGAAATCGAAATCTCTTTACTCGGCACTCTTACGTTCCAAAGCCCGGGCTTATGGATTATCCTCAGTTAATTTATGCCATCTTTGCGCCATACATTAATTTTGAATATATTTGTTGAAAATTTCCTGTAGCTTGCATTTATGGTTGTCAAAGGGGCTTTTATCTTGAAAAAAATGGTGCTGGTTTTAATTACAATTCTAAATAGCTTCATAACCATCGTGAACCCCGGATTTACATCATCTCCATGACAGCCGCGCAATTCCCGCTTTATTGATTTTGTCATTTGCTTCATTACAGTTAATGCAAGCCCTTTGTACAGAGACAATTCTGGGCTGCTCTCTTCTTGGAGGGGTTCGTATAGAACATCTTGATGGACACAGGCCCCATCCCCCACCCACTGCCTCCACCACAATGCTGACCTAAGAAAAAATATCAGGACAGGAGACATTTCCAAAGTGGTTATCTATCACAGGCAAAGGAAATGTTAGCTCTGATTATCCAACCCTTTCCTCTGATCGGATGCTTTCATACTTGTCCGTTTACCATCTGTTTAGAGAGAACCCACAGTCGTGATCACCCCTTGCTCCCAGCCCAGACAGAGGCCTAGAAACCAGTGTAATGGGGGCATGAGACTAATCTCAGTATGTAAATGCCCAGGAAAGCAAGTGAGTTAGCCAGGGTGGAAATGGAAGCCTCAGGCGATGAACTTGAACAAGAAGGAAACAGAATTGGGGACACTGAGTATAAGAAGAAACTGCATGTCTGTTTGGAGCCATCACCCATGAGTTTCTGAATGCCAGGGACAGTTAAGGGCACAAAGAGCTTCTGGGAACCCAGTAAATAAGGGAAACCTCTTGAGGGATACCAAGGCTGGGTGCTGTATAATGTAACGTCTCACTTTTGATCCAGAAATGGGGATTTTCTTTCCCAGTTTCTGCTTGAAACAGCCTGCCCTTCCCTAATGAAGACTCCGTAAAGGAGCTCGCCTCTGGCTAGGGTGTGAAAGCTGAGTGAACTTTGCAGAAAGCAGTGTGAGTCAAAATCCTCTTCAGAAGAGGGGTGGAGGAATCCCATCTCAGGTGAACTTGAGAGATGAATGTTAAGTTTGATGACTTTTCTTGTGGCGTCTTCAGAACCTTTCAGTGGATCAGTGGGCTTGAAGGTGTCACCTAAAGTGGCTTTCTCTCTCTTACAATCTTTTTTTTCCATCTGCTGGATGGAATCCAGCCTCAGCTTCCCAAAACATGCTGACATGCTACATGACATTCCAGCGATGGGTGCTCTTCTAAAGCCTTCCCTATGGCTCACACTGCTCCTGAGACATGGGGGAGCTGGGCAGGGAGGCTTTTCAAAAACGAGAATAGAAGGAGCTGCAGTAGCCTAGCCACTTGTTCGGAACCCCCAGAAACACGCAGAAGTGTGAAAGCTGCTCTTGTCCTCACTAGAATTCCAACAGATGCTGTGGACACTTCCTGGCTGTGTCCTTTTCCAGGGACCGGTTTGGAAAACCTTAATACCACATCCGTTTATGCTTCCATTCTCTTTCAACCTCCTGTTCAGTCCTCCGACACCGAAGCACCCTCGGCTTTGCTGTTTCAAACAGGAGGAAGCTCACACATTCATTCTCAGCACGCTGCATTAAAAATAAGACCTAGCTCATCACAGAGTACCCAGCAGCAGAGTAAAAAACACCCTCCCATGCACACTGGGACTTGGGTGGGAATTCGGCGTCCCAGAATGTCACTTCTGCAGGGGCCCCAGAAGTTATCCTTCTCATGCCTTTGCTTACTTACAAGCCAGAAAGGCAAAAGATCCTGGTCACCTGATTCTTCAGCAAAGTGCCTGCTTGTAGGCTGGTTTAGTTTTTTTTTTGTTTTGTTTTGTTTTTTTTTTTTGTTTTTTTTTCCAGTAAACACTCAAAATGTTAGCGCTGCACCCTCCCGGGCAGTACCTTTTTGTCCCCAGTTCTTTAAGGCCTGCAGTGGTTTCCTTGCCCTTTCTAGGTTCACTCCTTCAGTCCTGCAGTGGCTTCAGGAAAAACTCTAATCATAGCCACATGTGGAATAAGCCCCCACTGAAGTGAGGGTCCCCAAGAAGGAACCATCTCATGTAGCATTATAGTTGCCAGTTCCTTCTCCTCTTTGTTTCTCTTCCCCTTCCTTCTATTTCAACATAAATAAAAAAAAAATCTCTCATCTTAGTGGCACTATTGTGACTGTTCCTGAGTCCTGGAGAACTTTGGTGACAGCCTGAGGGGAAGGACCTGTCACTTTCCCTCAGCCCTGTATGCCATCTCTTCCTCCGCAGTCATGCTCATAAGCTCCTAGTCACTCAGACCAAGGGCTAGGCAGAGAAGGATTTCCAGTCCTTGGTGCTTCTCCCTCTGCCCCGATAGTCACCACCTCCAGGCTGCTGTCCTCTCCTCAGAGGAAGGAAGCAGAGAGCCAGCCTGTGCAAAAGCAGAGCAGCTGCCTCTGAAATGCAGATGCAATCTGCTGAGTTCTCTCTGTGGTGGACTCTGCTGGCTGGAGGGATGGAGAGGGGAGGTAGCCGGGTGGAAAGTGCCAGGCGGTAGCTGGTCCACACACTTGATGTTACACTGCTAGTCTAGCAGGCAGTCTTCTGCCCTCCCATCAAGTTCCCCCCATTCTCTCTGTGTATACAGTGCTCTAGTGACTGGCAGTGTCCCCAGAGCAAGCTAGGAAGAAAGCAGTTTAAAAACTGCTTATAAATAAAACCCCAAAAGTAGGTAGATTAAATCCCCTCCCTGTATTTCTCTCTAATCTTGTGTGTTAACATAATTCTGCTCACACCCAGGCAGAGAGGGTTTGCTGTCTTATCGCACCCAGTCAAAGGCCTGCCCCAGGCTCCCCTCCATCTCCATACAATATTGTCACAGGGAAATGACCCTTGCATGGTGTGATGTTCTAACAGCGCTCCTCCTTGCCATGGAAAGAGTGAGCTTTTCTCTTCTTTGGTTGCTGTTGTAAAATTTACATATACATAGAATTCAACATATATATATATATATATATATATATATATATATATGAAAAACACATGAAAGTTTACTGTATGCCTGAGGCATGGAATATTAGTTTCTAAATTAACCACTTAAGAGTGTACAACTCGGGCTGGTGAGATGGCTCGGCAGGTAAAGCTTGATGACCTGAGTGTGATTCCCAGGGTCCAGACAGTGGAAGGAGAGAACTGATTTTCAAGTTCTCCTCTGACACCCACAGCACACACACTAACTACATAAGTCAATAAATAAACAAGCAAACAAATACAAATTTAGTGAGTGCAAAACTCTGTATAACGCATTCATCTCCTTGAAAGGAAACCCTCGACCTTTCACTTCCCATCCTGTTATTATTGCCCCAGCTTCTGAATCTTGCTAATCTGCTTTCTGATTCTTTGGGTTTGCCTAGTTCTAGGCATGTCATGTTAGTGGAACCAAACGATACAGTTTTCATGTCTGACTATTTGTCTTTTGTAGATTATCTTCCAGGTTCACCCATGCTGCAGTATACACTACTGCCTTGTCCCTGTTTTAATGGGTTCCCTACTTCGCTGTGGTGTGCATGCCACAGTGTGTTTATCCATCCATCTATTGGCAGAGGTGTGGTCTGTTTCTGCATCCTGGGTGTCGTGCTGCAGTGCACAGGTTTTGATTGAACACCTGTTTTCCCTTCTTTTGGCTGGGGATAGATTCTATGGTCAGGTGGCAGTGGATTGTTCTCATTAGAAAGCCACCATACTGTTCCCAGCACAGCTTTCCCACCTGCAGTATAGGTGAGTTCCGGTGTTACCACATCCTGGCCAAGCACTCGCGGCTTCCCCTTCGCTTTCACGATAGTGGTCTTAGTGGTGGGAAGTAGCATCTCCCGTGAACCCCAAGATTTGTACCAAGCCCCTGACTTAGGCCAGCCACTGTAACTCTGCTACAGGTAGGACAGGCGCTGTTGCCAAGGAACCTAAACATTATTCCTTAAAGGTAGTAGTAAATAAAACGAAGCGGGCCGAAGCCTGGAGTGTTTCAGTTCTACACCTTAGCTTGATTGAATGTAGTTATCAGCGCCTCCCACATGGCTGAGTTTTCACGACACTTTTTCCACAGTTAATTACAGAGGCCCTGATGTCCCCTTACACCGAGCTTACAAGACGTACTTTAATTGGCTTCTGCTGCCACAAAGATACCTCTGAGTGATGCCTTGCTAATGGTCACTGACCCCCCAATATCTTAGTACACGATGTAGCAAGAGCTGTTTGGCAATTTCAGTACCTGTGGCACAACATCTTTGGAAGACAAATGTGCAGCCCCCCTCAGGGAGGGCATGCCCAGAAAATACTGATTGGAATCTTAGAGATTTACAACTTGCCATGTGGTGGGGAGTTGAGGGGGGACACACAAACTGTTTCTCCTGTCATGGTCACGGTCCTGATCCTCAGCAATCAGAGCTAAGGCGGTGGCTCCCAGCAAAACTAAAAGTTAAGTTTCTATCCAGGGATCTAATCGAAGGGACCCAAAGGGCTGAGTGGGAGGATACTGCTGGGGGAGGGGGGCGGGTGTCCTCTCTCTTTTACCATCTTTTAGATAATGGTGCTTGTAGGCCAGTGAAAGTAACTGGGTTCCAGTGACAAAAGACATCAGTCTCTTCTCGGCCTTCAGTAACAGAAGCCCATATAGTCATGATAAAGCTTCCCAGACTTTGCACTTTGAACATTGCAGGTGACGTGGAGTGGCATGGTAGATAAAGCCTGAGACTCGTGGATCAGGAAGGCCAGGTTGAGCTCCTTAATGCTGCTGCGTAGCATCCTGGATCCTCATTTTACCTGTGTGTTCACAGGTAGCCCCACTGCTGTAGAATCAACCTTTGATTTTATGAAAGGGTCATAGGACTAAGGTCTATTTTGCCTCAGTTTGTATAGAATTTTATAGAAGACGTCCTTGATGGATGCTTCACAAACAGAGAAAGCTGCAAGGACCAGCATAAGACAGAAAAATGTGAAGGTGTGTGGTGTGCTCAGATAGCGCACGAGGGAGAGAGCAGTGCTGTGTGACAGACTCGACATTGTCCAGGTTAGCAGCTCACTTCTAGTCTTCAGGAGTATGGACACACCTGGGTCCAAAAGCAAGTTCAGAGACATTTCCCTCGATACCACATTCCTCTTCTGTAGAACAGGGATTGTTGTGATCTGTCTAAGATGGTTGGGTTAGTGCTTGATTCTTAAGAAAGGCAATATGCCATTACCATGACTGTAGTGGCCATACAGTATAGAATATGGGCTACAGAGAGTCACAGTGTACATACTAAAGAATACTAAGATTGAGAAATGACATACCTGGGCTGGAGCAGCGGCTTAGCAGTTAATTGCACTTGATGTTAATTCGGAGGGCATGGGTTAGGCTTACGCGCATCAGGTGGCTTACAACCACATGGAACAATGGCTCCAGGAATTCTGACACCATCTTCTGATTCCAGACACCCACCATGTATGTACAGACAAACAGGCATGCACACACACATATACATAAATAAAAGGGAAAAACTACATACCGTCGATGGTGTGACATTGGACTGCTCTAGGTGCTCAGTTTATTACTTGATTGATAATTAATTAGAAATAACCATTAACAATTGAGGTTAAACTTTGCAATCATCCTCCTCTAGAAGATCTCCCCCATGGGATTCTAAATATGTCACCATATTGGGATCATTTTCTTGTGAGGGAAAAATGTGCATTTTCTTTGATGTAAGTTTTTAGTGGCTTCTTGAATTTCAATCTAGTGGCTAGAGAAGTTAGAAGAACCCGTGGGTCTGAACTGCTGCCCTTGTTCCAGAAAGAATATATTGAATATCTCAAATAATAGATTCTTTAGGCTGGGACGGGAAAGGAAGGGATAAACGGATATGCTGGATGGCAGAGGAGGCTGAGTAAAATGAACAGGATTTTCCCCTTAAGAACTCATAAGAAATCAATCTCCAGACACACAACTTCAGAGCAGAAAGAGACCTTAGAGATTATGCAAGAAAAAAAATAGATTCCTTTATTTAATAACATTAGTTTTAAAGCAAATAAAATTAAATAGCTTCAGAAATACATTTCCAGCATATACACATTTCATTACTTTAATTCTCACGATGGCCTTTTGGCTGAACACTGTTGTCTCCATCTCTCAGAAACTGAAATTGGAGGACACTAATGACAATCACTTGGTTTCCACAGCTAGAAGTCACATGAACTCTGGCCTTGCATTATATATACATATACGTGTGTGTGTGTGTGTGTGTGTGTGTGTGTGTGTGTGTGTGTGTATTATCAAACATTGATAACTCACAAAGGATTTGTTAGGATGAGTTAGTAAATTCATTAGATTTTCTAGATGAGCAATCCGTGTAATTTCCTTAAACACTCTCTGAGGGTCGAAGGATGTGGTGCGAACTCAAAGCACTGTCAGGGACAGGTCCTCAAGCTGTGGTGACACCTGCCTTCAACCCTGCAGTATGATGCCTATGATCCAACCTCTCCTGTGGACACCCAGAGAGAAAGAAATACCTCCATGCTGGCTTCAGCTTGTTGGCTATAGTCGGGCTGTATCTGTTCACTGGTGTCCAAAATGAAATTTTCTGAAACCTCTGTGGGGTTAAAAACACTGTCCGACTGCCTCACTAGAGTTTGTGACAGTCGCTTTAGAAGGAGTGAAGACAGTATAACAAAATAACTTTTGTTATTCTGTTAGCAGGTATAACTTCATGCCTTTCGTCTTCCCATTTCTCACTCCTCCCTCTGTCCTGCGCCTTTGCTGAGGACGAACCACAGATGGTTATTTCTCAGGAGTGTAACTAGGGAAACCACAGACCTGCCCCAATCGCTATGGAGACAGCCATTTATTTGTCCAGCCTCTGAGTATTCATGACATCATCAAGGCCAGTGAGTAAAACACAGATACGTACATCTTACAAAGAAATTCAAATTCCCAGTAAGGCTGAGAGTAGAACAATTCATATACTTTAGGTGCCCACCAACCTTGCCTACCAGTTTTAACTGTACAAAGCTCACTTTGCATAACAGAGTGAGGAGCCTCTTAGGACCAGTGTAACCAGAAGCAAGCTTGTAAATCCAAAGACATCTGAAGCTTTAGAACCAAGCGAGAGTATGATGCCCTGGAAATTAATCCCCTTCTGACGGACTCCGCCCCAGAACACAAAGGACTGGATAGCCATCACCCGGATGCCTACAAAGTGTCTTCATAGTTTGCCTAGGGATGATGAGTTTTCCCAGTAATGGGACAGATAAAGTCATAGGCAAACCGTGATGCCACAGTGGCTTGGTCAGCCTTTGGTTCTGATACAAAGATGGCCACAGGATCTGGAGCTGACTTGAAACGTGAGCCTTAAAACATTTGTAAACAGTAACCAAGCTTTGTTTGGTGCCTTGATCTAAACAATCAAATGAAGCTCTCTCATTGTAAGCGTGGGCCATGTATGATGTACTTTCTGTGTGTTTTATTGTTGTTCTTACTTGCCTAGAAATGCCAGAATTTGTTTAAACATCAAATATAATGTGCCCAAATGAAACGGAAGCTCTGCCTCTTGCCCTGGTTTCCCCCTTGATGCTACATTGGTTCGCAGGATCCTCCACTTGTGCTTGTCAAACACCCCCGTACGACAAGGTTACAAACACAGAAGTGGAGTTATCGATATTTCCCAGCGATATGTGAGACCCTTTTTATTCTCCAAGGTCGGGTGTGCCTCTTTGTTGCTAATCCATCAGCAGTGTTTGCATTATTGCAGAGCTTGCTTCTAGAAGCATCGCCTCAGCGGACGCAGATATTCTCCTGCTGAGAAGTTGCATGTGTTGAACAGCAATATGATGTATCCTGAGCAAGAGGTACCACACTTGCTGTGTGGCAAAGTATGCCTTAACGATGCTTTTTAAAATAGATTTCTGTTCAATTTTCAACTGTGTTCCAGGCAGGCTATTGTGATCAGAAGCTTAATTAACCCGACTCTGTCCCTCCTTTTACAAACTTGGTTGATTGAATTCACTGGAACGATAGCAATCAGTTTTATAAATAATTTTGTTAAGTATATTCACGTTAAATGTCAGAGGTCCAATATCATTTTGAATGTTTTGTAAGGTACGCGTTCATTTACATGTGTCCGAGAGTGAGATCTTACACCTGTACGTACGTATGCAGGAGAGGCAGGCATAGAGTTGTCAGTTGTGCAGACAGATCTTTGCAGATATTTAAATAATTCATGGATGGGTAAACATATCTCTATGCATGTATTCTTGGGTCTAGTGGACAAGTGTACTAAATGTGCAGAATAATGGGCTCCCCTCCTTTTGTGCGTGTGAGATGTCGTCTTAATGTGGAATGGCCGTAGCTCCTTAATGATGAGAAGTAGTGACAATTCATTAACAGATTGTGGCTAAGATCAAGTGTTTGATTTGCCTACAAAGTGTGACCAGTACTCGATTATATCAAGTGTATGCTTTTCTTTTGAACACATTTTTCCTTTTGCCAGTTAAAATAACCTTGAGCTTTATTATGTTTTGAAAGAGCAGCAGAGAAAGGTTTCTACAGTTTGTTCTTCAATGATGATTTTTCTGTTAAGATGTCACTTAAGGAAAAAAAAACAGTGCTACTGTATTTCTTGTTTTCTACTTAAGGAATAAATAGGTAACACCAAGAAGACAAACAGTGTGTCAAGGTTCTTCCTGTCTGGTCCCCAGCCTTGGTTTATGAAAACAGGATTTCCACATTTTTTGTTAGTTGTAATATTTTCTCTTCAATCAAAAAAAAAGTACATTTGGAAGATATGCATCTACAGCCACACACACATATGAAAACAAATTCAAATTTGTTTGGATTCTTAGAAAGATGGTGGTTAGCATACAAACACCACAAATAAGGTAATCGTCTATTTGCAAAGGCTCTTTTACACTTCATTCTGCATCCTGGGTACTGAATGCAGTGTGCATTTCTGTTAATGCGCTGTGACTATTCTAGGTTACTCTAGTCCATGTCTGTGGACTTGTTTGGTATCCCTTGTGAATTTTGTACAGATGTTCTTTGCTGATTTTGTATGTTTTGTGAAGATAGTTTTGTTCAGAAACTAGCGAATGGTTTAATTGCAGAGAAAGCTCAGCCTCAGCTGCTTCTTGCACGTCACACCAGGAGGACTATAGCGACCCTAGCTGTAGTTCTGAAGCAGAACACTGCTCCTGCTCCTGCTCCTGCTCCTGCTCCTGCTGCTGCTGTTGGGGGGCCCTGGAGCAGCGATGCCTTCCGGCTAAGTTTCATCAACCATTTGATGAGATGCTGGGACACCCTCCACCCCAACAGTGGGATGAGTCCAGGTGTGCAGACCTTATATGTGCATAGGGAATTCTGTTGGAAATGCTACTCTTATTCCAAATAGCCAAAGCCTGTGTCAGGAGATTCCTGCTTCACAGGTATTTCTCATGGGAACTCACATGCATCATTGAAGTCTTAGAATTTTCTTACTCTTTTTTTTTTCTTACTTTCTGTGATAGTTGGTGTAGGGTAGATTGGTGTTAATGTTGTGGACCAGCTTTTTCTAGCTCCCACCTCTTTTAAGGATTTACACATGCTTTGTAAAAATATTTGAACTGCAAAAAAATGTTTCTCTCCTGCTTCAATTATGAAAATTGAAACTGCAAGCAAAAGAGACGAACTGTGATAATTCAGAGTATATTACGCTTAGGGTCAGGAATTCTCACAGAAGTGCTGTCGCTGAGTCTGCTTTACGAAGAGATTACCTTAAGTCCCCACTCATGCTGGCTTTTCTTCCTGACTTGTTTATTTTCACGGACTATGAAAGTGCAGTAGTCAGAGTACTGCTCTCAGGGAGTCTGCACTTAGTTCTTGTCTGAGGATTTCTTTCTAAATGGGCTCTGGGATCATGTTAGCAAGCATATTGTTTGCTGAAATCGAAGCTTCCCGGGGAAATCAGGGTGGTTAATTTAATATCATGAAATGTTTTGGGGCTTCTCAACTTATTCAGAGACCAAGGAGTGCAAATCAAATTCTTCTGTATAAAGTGGAGGACAATAAGTTACTTTCAAAAAGAAAGAGAGTGGCTTTCGTTCTCCCATCCACCGCCTTCCTAGACTTCCTAAGATGAGCACAGCAATCTCATAGCGGCTCCTTCTGGGGATCCCTGCTGGGGGACACACCGTGTCTCAGGGAGCCTCTATGGGCTCAGAGGGAAATAATACTTAGGCGTTCTCTCTTGTCATAACAAGGGCCACAGGGCAGCAGCCAGGACCCTGTGACAAATGGCTCAGCACTTTCTTCCATGGACCTGTGCTAAGCACAAGGAGACACTACTTAGCGTCGATGAGAAATACATACACTTCTTGCTGTCCGGGAAGAATAGGGGTAAAGCGTGTCATGCCCAGTGGCTGGGCTCCTTCTGCTCACATTTTCAGAGTTCTTTTTGCCCATGCTCTCTGAATGATGGTGTGCTTGGCATGGTGTGCACAACCAGCTTTTCTCATTAGTCTTGAAGAGGGTCTTTGAATGAACGTTTTTCAAAGGCATGATACAGACCTTTGACCCGGGTGCTTCAAATACACATCAGCAGCCTCCAGCATACTGAACTCTCCGAGGCAAACTGCTAAATCAAATGCTTTGGCTTCAGCTACCAGAAGGTTCTCTGTGTGTTTATTAGTTCTCTGTTCCCACTCTGACGAAGAAACGCTGAGCTTGCTTTTTTGTTGTGTTTTTTTGTTGTTTTGTTTTCCCTCCCCTCTTATGTGCTTTCGGACTTGGATGTCTCTGCGTTGTTATTTTGGGAAGAAAAGGCCATCTGGGAACAGCAAGACGTTTCTTTGGGTAAAGATGCTTGCCACCAAGCCTGGTGCCCAAAGTTCAGTCCCTGGAGCTCACATATTTTGAAGGAGAGATCAGAGTTACTCAGTTTGTCCTCTGACCTCCACACCCGCTCCCTTGAATAAATAAATAAGTGTAAAAGAAAAGGCATCTGTCTGAAGCAGGCAACTGCTCATTTTGTTTGGGGACCCAGTGTTTACATGAGACAGGAGTGACTGTGAACTGTTAATTGGGCTTTTTGTGAGTCCTCTCCTGCTCGGTTCTACAAAGCTGTGCTGGCGGGGAGGTGGAGTCAGTACTGGTTTCCATTTGCCTGGCAAACCCCACAGGCATGTAGCACCCATGTAGACTTCCTAACAGTGCATCTTGAGCCTGGCCCTTTGACTAGCAAGGTGGGGACACAGGTCCTGTCTGGTTTCTGAATGGCTAGAGTGAAAGGACACCATCTCCATTACAATAAACGTCTCCTGGGCAAGCACGCTTAAGCATAAATATTTTAAATTTTGTTACATTTCATATGTGCTAAAATTAGCTATGAAATACAGCCACAGAGCTGCTTACATTCCATCTCCGTTTTCCCTCTTATGAATAAACAAATAGGTGTCAATTTGTGCCTCCCACTGAAAATACTTAAACACCACACAATTAATAATGTATTTGACCTCTCTGATTTTACCTTAAATGATCATGGTCCTCTTGTCCACATCATTTTGTGACCCGGGCTTCAGGAGTCTCATGTAACATTGAGTGCAGATTTTTATAAATCCTTAAGCTCTTCCCCAGGCTTTTCATTCTCTTCCCACCACTTTGCGATAGGATTTTCTCCACTCTTATTTCTACAAATTTTTCTTTTCTCCTGAAGATTCCATTTTTTTCCCCATGTTGGGGGGGGGATCTGTGTGTTTGGACTCTCCTCTCTGGTTACTGATGCCCTCAAAAAAAGAATGGGAAACCCTCCACAAACCCATCTGTTTGCATTGTGCTATCATTGCAAAGCCATCTCTGGGATGCACACACACTTGAGCGGGTTCACCACAAACAGCCATCTTCCCACACCCCAGACAATCTGATGATTTAGATACTTTCTACTTAGGCGAATGGTGCATTTTTGCCGAATTCAGCATGTTTGTTGAACAATTTCTTGGAGCCCAAAGCCAGCCCCGCCGAGTTTCTGCTTGGTAAGGTTTGGTGGCCTTGACGTGAAGCAGAGGTTGTTGATTCATCGGCCTTTAAATTGATGATAAATCTGGGCTCTGGGCAGCAAAACTAGACTGCCCGAATAGAGTGGCTGCCCCAGTACAGAGCCAAAGAAATCAGCAAAATCGTGTAAAGAACAACTCCAGAAAGCTGGGGGACTGAAGAACCCTGTAAGTCCATGTACGCCAACGTTAGTCAGGACTTGGAACACTAGGTGTAGAACTGGTCAACCTCAAGGATGCTTCTGCTTTCTGAGACCTGTGTCTTGGTTACTTTCAATTCTGGTCATAATCGATTTTAAACCTTGCCCCGTGATCACTGACATCCATATACTTTTGCAATGATCATAATATTCTATCTTCCTTTGGTAAAAAATGAAACAAAACCCTCTGTGAGAGTTAGCAAGTGTTACTTTGGCGTGTTTCACGAAGAGCTGATTTGGAATATATTAATGGAAGTTACAAATCAAAATACCAGCCATAGGAAATGATCTACCTAAAAAGGACTCATTCTTTTCATTTCATATGAGTGTCCATGGAAAAAGTTTTAAGTACAGCCACACTTTTAGCTTGCCCCCAACAGCAGTGTCCTCTGCAAAAGACAGTAGATTATTGGGTGCTAATAGTCATTTTCTGTACGACGTTCTTTTCTGTACATTGCTGTTTTAGGAATTAAATGTATGATATATAGTATAAGTTGGGTGTGGTCATGGTACTATATACCTTGATTTACTATTTAGCAAATAATAAACATTTTGGGATGTCTGTTTGAAATGGTGTCTGTTGCGTATTACTTCTCGACTAAAATCCCTCAGTCCTCAATTGGGATGTCTATTAGTCAAGGCATCTTTTAGAAATGCATTATTTTCCTGCATTTAGGATGGAAAAGGGGAATTAAAAAGGAATCCTAAAAATAGGTGCATTTAATTCTTCCCAATTTAAATGTAAGTGGCGCATCTTTTAGGCAATAATGCTGTTATTTTTCCTTCTCTATCTCAAATACTTCCATCAATGAATTTCTTTACTGTCGATGATAGTTAGTGCAGTTTGAGGGAATCTGTATATATTCAGAAAATGTTCCCATAGAATGACCTACCAGATGGGCCCCATAACAATGCACGGAGACAACAAACCACCACAGACATTTGGTGCTTAGAATAATAAAAAGACTATAAAATTAGATTAGTTGAGTCTAATTTGGAATCGGTATATTCCCCATGCACCCTCACCGCTCTTGGGCAGATAAAGCCTTGAGATTTAGCACTGTGTCAAAGCAAAGACTGTAACTTCCAGTAAAAGGGAGACGAGGGAGAGGGAAAAAAAGCATTCTGGGAGGTCGCGGAGGGCAGAGCAGTGACCTCCAATGATTTACAGGCCTTTAGCTTAATGAAATTGTTTCAGTGACATGACGGTAAGAGCTCGTAATGGATTGGATGCCCTAATGTAATGAAATTACTCCCTTCTGCCTAAAAAAAAAAATGCGCAATTAATATTTACTGAGACCTGACAGCCTTTGGTGCGCTCGCCTGTGTAGTTCCCTCAGTCAGAGAGAAGAGACGGAGCAGCGTGGCAGACAGGCTGGCTCTGCAGGAGCTCATGGCAGGGACAAGCAAAGCCTGCAAAGGGTGGAGGGACAGGCGCTTGGTGGCCAGGGATGCCGGCTAGCCGCCCAGCCCCTCACCGCTGCCCCTGCTCAGCCTTCATGCTCTCCCTTGCTTTCCCACAGGCAACTGGACAATAACCACATCAGCTGCATTGAAGATGGAGCCTTCCGAGCGCTGCGCGATTTGGAGATCCTGTGAGTTAATTTTGCGATCGCTGCCTTGTGTGTGTGAGAGAGTGTATACATTGTGCGGAGAGAAAAGAGGGGGAGCATGTGCGCAGAGGGGTCCTTGTGGGTGCATTTCTGGGTCTTCTGCTGCAATGCTATTAAAATCGGGCACCGGGAGATCCCTCCGGCTTACCTTGGCCAAAGTGTTTGCCGGCTGCAAAGTGTGATTTCTCACCTCCCACAAACTGGGGTTCCTCAATCGAGCCATTTCTCCTATGCTCACGCTGCATTTGTAGGAGCAGATGGCCAGAATAGCCCCCCAGCATCTGTCTGTGTATTCAGGGAGCGGCTATCTGAGTGTGGGCAAGACAGGGAGACAGGTTACAGGTCTGTGGCCAGTGACAGAGGGGTTATCACCAGAAGGTGAGTCGGAATTAGCCAGAAGCAGGGAGGGACCTTGGCACAGGACAAGGGGGAATGACAGACAAGCTGGTGAGGTCCAGTTATTGCTTCTGCTCCTGAGATCTTATCTCAGGCTTAAATTCAAACTTTAAATAGTAACCTTAAAGTAGTGGGGATGAAAAGATGAGGGGAAATGATTCCTCCTTGAAATCCCACCTTGTATACCTTATGTAGAAACACACACACACGCCACACACGAGATTGTCCTCCTGTGTCTTGGATTTTCACATGCTCTAACTAAAGAAACCTGCTTTCTGGAGAAAAGTCACTGAGGGGTCGTGTTGGGGTCAGTCAACTAAAGTTAGATTGTGTTAGAAAACAGTTTGATTGTTTTCCCCAGCAGGTACACTGCTCACTGCCCTTGATGTGGGGAAGCCTAGAGGGGAAGCAATAAAGCATAGTAGAACTTAGGTCAGGGGCTGTGCAATTCAGTTCTTACCCAGCCACTAATTAGCCATGTGACCTTGGGCAAGTCCCTTTGGCTCTCAGAGCCTCAGTGTTCTCTTTCATAAAATAAAGGAGTTTATTGCTCTCACTTGAGAGTGACTTGCCTTCTCCGAAATCTGCAAAAATAATTACGTTGGAGCAGTTCTAGCTTCAGAGTGGTGAGAGAATAGGATGCGTTGAGCATCCTTGGGGGTAAAATTACATAGTTGAGATTTCCTGTGCTGCTTTACAGTGAAAGAATGAATGGCTGGATAAATGAATGAATATGTCAGAATATCCTTTTGTACATAAAGGAAGGTACATAGTCTGCCTTTTCACCTGGAAGACACCAGCAGTGAGTTGAAAGATCCCCTCCACCTTGCTAGAGAGGAAGGTGATTCTAAGAGGAATCACGGGAAGAAGAGGGGATGCCGATGCTGCAAGCTACTTGAAATCGCTTGCAAGCTGAGGATTCCTGGCATAGAAAAGAAGGGAGCCACAGTCAGGAGAGGTCAGATTGTCAGTCCTGAGATGGATGGTCTCTCCTCACCCAAACTCTGACCCCAGAACCGGCAACAATTGCATGTCTGTGGGAGAGTGTGCCAGCTCGAATTTAGCAGCCCAAGACTTCTCTTCCTGGGAGACTGGAGTTGAGAAGGGGAGGCGTGATTTTCCTTGCCTTCGAAAAAGCCTCTGTAGAAAGGTCTGTTAGGAACATGTCACCTTTTACTCTTTGCAGGGGAGAATGAGAAAGATGAGAAAATGCCTTCTGAAGAAATAGAAGTCACAGCTGTCACCAAACAGCTGTGATGACCTGTCAGCCCCTTGGTTAGTTCTCCACCAGTGTTGTCTGAGGGAGTCTTTGGGGGAAAAGAAGCATTAAGGATGGGAACTAGGAAGCCATGGACTTGGGTCAAGCTTTGTGACCTGTCACCTTTGAGAAGGGACCACACAGGAGGTACTATAAATGTTGTCCTTCCCACATCTTTCTCCCTACTGCGCCTTCATCCAGGTCAAAATTCCTGCCTGGGACATATTTGAACAATTCCTCTATTCTCAGATTTTTCTGGGGGAAAAAAGTGATTCCCAGACATATCAGGTGTTACAAAGTTAAAATCTAGAAATCTATGGCCAAAATAATAATAACAGTAATAATACCAACTTCTCATTCCTCATCATTGCAGAAGGCCTGCAGGATCTGATTCGTATATCTTCTCAATTCCAAACAAAGACAGATCAATAGCTTTGTTTTAAAGATGCTCATTTGGCTTCACATGGCTAAGCACTTAAAATTAATCACAATCAGTTATTCCGTCTTTTTTAATTTCCAGCAGAGGCATGGAGCTTTGAAAACATCCATCTTAATGGTGAGCCATTTTGAAATTGGCTGGAGTTGACATCTCCATTTAAGGAGCCTCTCCTCCCCACCCTAGACCTTCCAAACATCATCTACACATTGACATTTTATAACACATCTCTGTGACCAAAAGTTAGCCACCATAAGGAATCTTGTCAATGAAACAATGAACAGGAACTAAGTGGAAGCATTGCATATTAATAATTTTTTCAGCTATAAATATGTTCAAAATACATTCGCCCTAGAAAGGTTAACTAGAGAATCCTGAAAAATAATAGTTTGCACATTGAGAATACTATCAAGGTTCAGGTGTTCTGTGACATTATGTAGTGTGTGGTAGGAAATGAGGAATGGGGTGTGCTTATCTCGTGGAAAGTTCTAGAGATTCTTTGTCTTAAGGAAAGTCTGAGGTGTCAACCCCTCAGGGAATATTTCACACTAGTAATGCGCTTTTCCCATCTTTCCTATAGCTAGAAATACTGTAACTTTCCTTTGAATTGAAAAGTTGGTTTTGTTCATTACATTGAATGTGAACTCAAAAGGTGGCTCTGAGCGGGAACCACAGACAGTGAGGAGATCATGGGGCCAGGGTAGGAAAGTGAAAGGCACAGTGTCCCCTCCATGTTGGCTGTGCCCTGTGGGGACTGTTCAGCTCAAGGTGTAGTGAACGAGGAAAGGCAACGTCCCCCTCCGTCTTCCAGTCAGCAGAAAGGGGAGTAAGAAGAACGGTAGTGCAACTTCTTAAGTCTGGTACATCCGCACAGCGAAGGAGCCAGTGCACCCACCACAGCCACCACTCCCTCACACTGGCTGTCTGCCTGCCCCCAGCCCCCCTGAAAAGCTCTTCCCATCACCCTCATTTCACAGTAGTTTTACAGTAGCCAACGAACTACTAAGCAATAGGCAGGCCAGCTACACCAAGCCGCCACACTCGTCCATGTCGCCAAAGCTTGAGATGTTAGGCTTAACATCTACACATTGACATTTTATAACACATCTCTGTGACCAAAAGTTAGCCACCATAAGGTATGTGTGCCGCAAGGTCATGTGACCTGTTCTCCAAGAGCTGAGCTGTGCAAGTTGTCAATGCCTCTTGTCAGAACTTCCCACAGGCTCACAAAACTGCCCTCCCTGTTCCCTTCACCCAGCTAACCAGCCCCTCAGAGTGCAGGGTGCCTCATAGCGCAAAGCCCCCCCAAGAGTAAGATAAATCAAACTCATGGGAGAAAGTAAAAGTAAACAAACAAACAAAAATCTTTCTTTTCACGTATTAACGCTGTAACTGCAGGGATGATTTAGTCTCACTTCTGTTGTTTCGGGCACTCAACAGTTTGGGCTTTGTTTTCCAGAAACTCTCTCATACACACACATATTTCCAGATGTGATTTTTTTTTTGGCCATGTAAAATTTTGGGGGAACACAGACTTCTGTGAGTCAGACCTCCCCTCATCACTCCAGTGGTGACCCGTTCACTTCCGCCTGCCCTGCTCATTTTGCAGCTCGGCATTCTCTTTTGCCAGGTAAGTTGAGTCACACGGCGGCCGCCTGTGATGAACCTGCAGTCTGAGCTTCTTGTGCTCAGGATGTCATAACCTAGGTTTGCAGCCCCTGCTAGCTAAGTTGAAAATGGCCAGGGAGTTCTCAGTTAAGCCAGGCGCGTCCCTGCCCAGCATGCTTGTGTGAATGAAACACAGCAGCAAAGAGTTTAACTTGGATAAAATTTGAGAAGACAGACAAGTGAAGCACAATGAAGCCATGAAGGTGGCTCAGGAGGTGAAATACTCGCTTTTCAGCATGAGGGTTTGAGTTCGAACCCCAGAACTTGAGCTTGTAAAAGCTGGGCCTTGAGGCATCCACTGGTAATCCCATCATGGGAGCAGGGGCAGAGACAGGTGCATCCTTGGGGCTTGCTGGCCGGCCAGCCTAGCCTGCTTGGAGTGCCCAAGCCAGAGACTCCATTTCAAAAACAAAAAAAATGACTGTTGCTTGCAGAACAACACCCGAAGTTGTCGTTTGATCTTCGTTTGTGTGTTCACGCACAGGCGCAGCCACACATACAGTGAGAAAGCCTATTAATAAAATATGTAGTTATTTTTTCAGGAGTTTATAAGATATGAAAAGGTAGTTTTAGACATCTCTGGAGTAAATGTAGCAAGTAAGAATTTCAGAAGGTATTTATTAGAAAATAGGTAACCAAAACAGCCAGACTATAGGTGTCATGAAAACAGATCCAGGTACCAGCTCAATAGCATGGAGATCCTGTGGTCTGTAGATAAAGAGTGTGCGCAGGTTTCAGGTCTTGTCCCTACTTATGTCATTTGTCAGCTTGGGAAATTCAGTGACTTCACTATAGTTGATACTGGCAGGGCCTTTAGGTGTCTCCAAAATGACCAACTACAGCTCAGAGTGTAGAGAAAGGCTGGGATTAGAGGGAGAGCCATGCCTGCTAACCTTCTGAAGCCTGGGTACCTCCCTGGGGTCACCTAGTCCCTGTGTGCTGAAGGTGAACAGTAAATTGTATTGAGTAGAGAGATTTGAACCTGGGGTCCTGGCTTGGTGATCTGTGCTCTTTGTCTTCTTTGGGTTCTGTGTGCAATACAGCTGTTCAGAGGGGACCCCTGGAAAGGTTTGGGAAGCTAAGCACAGCTTGTCCACCTACCATTACAGTTTGATAATGAATGATAAGGAGGCTGAGGGAGTGCAAAAACGTCTGTGACAGAATCAGAGGCCAATCTGGCGTTCTCCTCTCATCTACACCAGAGGTTGTGCGCTAGACCACAAACTATATTGCATAGACAAAGAAAACTTTTTATTCTGTCATATATATGATTAACGTTTCACATTTAAAACTTGAGATCACTTACGTAAAACTGAAAATTTTCAGCTTCTCTCAGAAATCCAGACACATTTGGTATCTCTGAGCCCACAGTTCTGTACTGCAATGGCCATAGTGGATGAAGAAGAACATCCGCCCTGCTTCCACTCTTGCTTTGCCACTCACTGTCTCCTTTATGTTCACTGCCAACCCAGGCAACCCCCATTTTAATCCACCCAGGAGACATGAGCACACTGTGTCAGAAGAGTGCCAGGCGAAGTGCTGAGGGCCAGAACCTGCCAGAAGTCTTGAATGGCCATAGAAAGAGACCTGAGCAACACAGAGTCTAGGACTCCCCAAACTGGGCAAGGACACTCCAGAAACAGCCAGGACTGTTTTATGACTCATCTCCTAGGAGGTTCCTCTCAAGGTTAAGCTAGCCTCTGAATTCATTTTGGTTTTAAAGCAGTGGTCATTGAGCTCACACATCTGAGAATGATGACAAAGGGCACATCCAAGTGGCAACAGTTTCCCAGACTCCTAGTATCATTCTGATTCAGCCACATTCAGGCAGGATAGCATGTGCCGGACATTATGTCCCACACGTAGACAGGGAAGGGCAAATGGGAAGGAGTTCTTTCTGACAATGGTCTTGATGTTCTTGTAGCATGGGGTTTGTGTCCTGGCTTAGGGGTGTGGGACACTGGTTTTTGGGGATGGTCAAGGACAGTCCAGGTCAGAAAAACCTGGAGCTCAGTACAAATGGAACTGTCCTCCACTCCACCTGAGCTGCCTCTGTCCTGGTTAACAATGATGACATAATGGGAGTGTATTACATAGCCAGTGATGTCAGGTAGGAATTATTGGCGAGGAATATTGTTATTTCCTCCACGTGTGAGCATTTGCTGTCTTCCTTTTCTAGCATGTTTCAGACAACAAGCTAAGACTTTAGAGGGTGGCCTATGACTTATGTGTGTGCCATAGCTTTACAGGGATGAATGTGTTATTCCAGCTCAGCCAGTGAGGAGCCTGAGGCTTGGCAAATGTGAGTCATTTTCCAGACTGAGACTGGCCAGGTTCAGGGGACCCTTCTTCCAGTGCATAGACTTATTTCTGCACGAAACCTAAGCCCTTGCACTTAAAGACTCTACCACAACAATGTAATTAAAAATTCTTAAAGATAGACTGTGTCGCTGAAACTATACAAACAAGAACATACACCACAGAGGCCAGTGGCCATTCTCATTGTGGGGAATAATGCGAGGACCATGGCTTTTCTCTTTGAAAAGCTCATCTATAGGATTGTTAGATCAACACTCAAACCTAGCTTAATCACCATCACCTATGGGTCCACAGAACTGCCCCCAGACAAAGAGAAAGGAAGCCAGGGTTGAGCATGGGGCTGATGGGAACTGTCAACGAACTGGGGGCCAGTCCACTGTCACCAAACTAGACGAAAGAGGTTCGGTCCTCACTGGACGGTAGAGACAGCTGTCCATATCCATTAGAGCCATTGTGTAAAGATGTCGTCACTGGTGTGCACCAAACAATTGGCGTGAAAACTGAAGTTGGTGGATACTTTGTGCTGCTTCACTGCCACACATAGTAGGTTGTCAGCTAAAGTACAAGGCCCCAAGTCAGGGCGAAATTAATAAACTAAGTAGAGAATCCCCACACTGCAACTCCCCTGCCGAGTGCTATTGCATTCTGACCCAGAAGGAAATCAAGGTTATGACTATCATAGTTATATTAAAGGTTGAACGAGATATTTGACAGGAGCTGCCCCATTTCTCACTTCACCTCTAATTTCATATTTCTCCCGCTGAATGGTGACACCCCCCTTACTTTTAATCCTGAACAAAATCAGATCTACAGTGAAAATTGGTGCATTCTAATAGATGAGATTGGTTTTCATTTATCTACAGAATGCTTCACCTGGATCTCTCTGGGGGCTGCACATTTAACAGTCCTGGAGACAGTGTTTACTTATGACATAGTTTTGAATTTAGAACTGTCATTACTTAATGAAACTCTTAAAATACCCCTGAATATGAGTTTTTGACACTATGCTGCAAATTGTAATGTACCCAGACTATCAGGATTACAGTGCAGTTTGTGGATTCCATTCAGTCCCCGGCATACTGGGACAGATACCGGCTTCTCCCTAAGCACTCTTGTGCTGTGTAATACACACGCCTCTTCCAGAGGCCCTCATTCTCAGTCTCCGTGTTTGATAATGGTCATGTGTTTAAAATAAATAGCTTTTAAGAACTCCAGCTTAAGAAAAAGTGAAAATTAATTTGAAGTCTAAAGTTACTTTTACAATCATATAAGCAACATCTTCAGTCTTTAAAGGATCTACAGTCTGAGGTGTCTTACGATTTCATTCCCCCGCTAATTAAGAGCTGGTTTTTTGGAAATGACACAGGTGTATATTCCTGCATAAAGGGGATGTGCCAAAGCTTGCTGAGTTGTCCTTCACCAACAAAGGATTTTGAAGCAAATCCTCCTGTTAGTGCCTATTTTTGGTGATTGACACACTCAGGTGTAAGGTTTGGAATTCTTTTTGCGCATAATCTCAGAAGGTGAGGCAAGGAGTTTGAGTCCATCCTGGACTCCATAGTGAGTTCCAATCCCCTGAGCAGCTTGGTGAAACTGAGTCAAACAGAAAACTAGAATCCAATCCTGGCATTTAAAATTCAATTGATTTTATATAAAAGACTGTGTTTTCTACTTCTATTGACTATCTGAAGCCATGACAATACTGGGCTCATGTGTGGCTATAATCATGTTCAGCAGCTCCGTGAAGGAAATATTTGGATGTACATGGTAGCCACAAGCCAGGCATGACTCCTGAGTGCATTCCCCTGAGAATGAATTATTTCACCATATCTCTCTTCAACTAGTAGAAATTAACATTTCTACAGTTAGCACATAATGGGACAATGTCTGTTCAGGGCTATTTGGAAATCATGTGTTGTTTGACCGGGACCTGCCCAGTAGGTCCAGAGTTCTTTCCATGCCTGTGTTCCCAAGCCTCTTTTGCCTGTATATTATAAAGCATTATCTAATAGTAAATATGTCATATACTTATAGTAAATATATCATCTTCTCCACTCTGTCAACTCTGTCCTTCCTCTATCTTAATTTAAACATCTAGGTCTTATACCCACAAAGAACCCATTCTCAAAAAACCCTAGATGATTACAGTTGAATCCCACCAAAGTCAGACCTCTGGAAGAAGTAGCTCCCATGGCCAGTGTTCACCTCTCTCAGTCTTGTGAATGACTTCTGTTTACCGGGTACTCAACTGAGTGACAAGCTCACTCCCTTCTGTGGCCCCATCTGTATCCAGGTGTAAATGGGAAATACAGCATCCTGTTAGGAAAAGAAGCCTGTTGACCACACAGAGGCTGAAACAGGTATCTGCAGAAAGAGAGAGGAAGCCTTGTCTGTAACTACTGTCACATGTCACTGTTTGTAACTGTTGTCACATACCAGGAAATGGAAGTGACTCGCAGAGACTACCCAAGTGTCCTGTCCTTGCGCACAGCTGGGAATCCATGATCACATGTAGTTGTGTTTTGAAATCTACTAAAAATCCAGCATTATCATTTTAGAGTCAGCACCCACCCTCCTAGAATCAAAGAAATTAAGGAATAGAAAGACCCTGGAGGGTGGGGACTCACTTCATTTTAAAATAAAAAGAAATCCCTGTAGAAAGGTTAAGTAAAGTGTCTGTAGCTGTAGGAAAATTTCATGGCAGAACCAGACCAGAAAACAGCCCTTTTGGCTCTTTATCCGATGCTTTTTATTGCCGTCTGCTTCTCTGTATTACCAGACAGGAAACAAAAATTAGTGAAGCCAGACTCTGCGTCCTGTCTGTGCCATCATCCCTTGATCCCTGGGCTTGCCAGAGGGAACATTTTGCATGCTGCATGAGGACAACAGCCTGCCGTCCTAGCCCCTTTCCAGGCATATGACCACTGCTGAGGGAGCAGCCACCCCAGTGTCTCTGCCTAGTCCAAAGGTAGCCTAGGAGGGCATCAGATTCCACTTCATTCCTCAGCTACCCATGACGGCTGGAGGATCAGTTAGTAAATCCTGGAGACCCCTACTTGTTTTGTGAACCCAGATAAGGCAAGGTGTGAGTGGCACCCAGCTTTCTGACAGAGCCCCTCCCCATTACAAATTTCAAGGATCTCTGCGTCTCAGCCTGAGAACGAAGCCCCAAGTGCCCTGTGTAGTTTCTCTGAAGTGGCTCAATTACAAACCGTATGCAGGCAGTGGCTCAATGTGTAGCCGCAGAACTGATGAATGGAATTCATGGGCCAGGCAGGGACACACCTGCTGGGAGGAGGAGTCTTTCCCCAAGAAACTGCAGGGATGTTTGTCACCAAGTAGTAACTGTGGAGTCGAGGACACCGTCGCATCAGGCTGGGTTGTTTAGAAACAGGGAATCTGAGTTGGTTTGCCGGGAAAACATCTCTCAGTGGACAGCTGCCCTTCAGGAGATGACATGCAGAAGAAAACAGCTCACATGTGCCACCAAGAGGTCAATGGTGTGTGTGTGTGTGTGTGTGTGTGTGTGTGTGTGTGTGTGTGTGTGTGTGTCCCAGCTCAAAATGTTCACTTTATGATTCAACACAAAACCTGGTCCCTGTAAACCAAATCCAACTTCCAGGTTCACTTACAGATTTTGTTTCTAAAGGTGACTGGATGCCAATCTTAAAAATCCAGAAGATTTCCCAGGAGGGTCCTGCATGGTTCACATTTATCTTTAAAAAATAAAAGGAAATCCTGGAAACACTGCACCCACACCCCAGCTTAACACGGGTGCTGGAAATGCGAAGTGACAATCCACTTAGGAAGGCTATGATTACTGCGGTCCCTCTGCTGCCCATTCGTGTACATGATTGAGTTGTCCCCTGGATTATCACAGAAGGCTATTCAGAGTGGACATTTATTTGTATCAAAAGATGCCCGAAACACCAACCTGCTTATCTTTAAGCAAACCACCTATTGGATAAATGTTTTCTGAGTCTTCCTATGTGCCAAACATGCTGCCAGGTTCTGCTGATATAGTGGGGCACAAAACAGTCTTTCTAAGGTTGGAGAGATGGCTCAGTGGTTAAGAGCACTGGCTGTTCTTCCAAAGGATCCCAGTTCAATTCCCAGCACCCACATAAAATTGCTATCTGTAACTCTGGTTCCAGGAGGTCTGGCACCCTCTTCTGTTCTCTGAGGACACCGGGGACAATGCACATATATACCTGCAGTAGAAATAGTCATACACATAAAATAGTAAATAAATCTTTAAATGAAAAAGGAGAAACTAAAACAGCCTTGCTGTCTTCATCAAGACAGTGTGCACATCCCATCTTTGAGTAGTTAATCACTACCCCCTCCTTCTTTTCTTATGAGGCTAGACATCCAGTACAGCTGAAATTTTTTTAAAAAAATTATTTTTTCTTCTCTTCTTGATTCCAAACTCACCTGCCTAGCTCTAGAAGTTGGAGGTCACTCTTCCATCCTTGGCCCACTGCAGATAGATACCTTAGCATAGCAACAGTTACCTGATTCCTGAATAGAGAGAGCAGTATTGGAGCCAAGATTCCATCCTATAGCCAAGGAAAGAGAGTAGGAAGGCTACTGCTTCCTCGTTCACAGTTTGGTCTAAGGAATGTTGTTCTGGGTTCACCCAGCTGGGCAGCAGTTGGGCCATTCAGTCCCACCACTAGGATCCAGGATCAGCTCCCCAAATGAGTTCTCCAGCATGCACTCTCCAGAAACACTAGCGCGTGGCATCTGGCTGAGCGATGTCAGCCTAGGAGGGCTCATCTTTCTCTTTTGCTCTTCCGCCTTCTATACTTTTCAAAGACTCTTCTCCTTCCTCTCTCAACACCGGCGCTCTGCTGAGTGGATGGAGATGGATTTCTGCTTGTCAGAATCGGAATCCATAATGAAGGAAGAACCAAAGACAAGCCCTTTTGTCCGGGAGTCCGCATCATCAAAGACCCAAATTGGCAGCTGATTGTTTTTATTTATTTCTGTAGGTTTTACATGACACCTGGAGACCATTTAAAATGTTACTTGGCGGTGAGCTCTGTGTGTTTAAAAATAACACTCGCCCAGTGCCAAATCACTTTAGAGTCGGGTACAAATATTGAGACAAAAACCCCAGCTGTTATTGCTTTGGCTGCTAATTTGAGGTGTCAGATGAGAGCCCGGCTGCTATACGTCAGTGAATAAGGCCCCTTGTGAGATCATTATGTTTTCTAACAGTTGAGAGTAATGGTCTAATCAGTGCAGCATCAGTTGTTTTCATTATATGCCCACACAATGGTTATGAGCTGTAATTTAAACGGTCCGCAGGGAGATCAGGGAACTTGGTATTACGCGGCACCCAGGATAACCGAGAGCAGGTAGTGGAGGTGTGGTGGCCGCCCGTCATCCTTCTTCCATCTCCTCTGACCTCGGAGACTATTTCCTGATTCAGTAGGAGGAAGACAGGCTTAGGTTAACCGGCTCTTGGTTCTCTGGTGTATCTGTAAGATTCCATTCAACCCACACAACACCAAGGGATGTGATGTCTTTTGGTAACGTTTTCACCTAGTGACCAAGCCTTTTCCTTAAAAGGCATCGAGACACGACTGTCTCCGCTCCCATGTAGTCTCAATGGCTCCCCACATTGGCGTAGCTGAACTCTTCCTCTTCATAGTATAGGAGCAGGGCTATTGCCTTTGAGCAGCCTCGGCAGTGAGCCTGGTCCCTGACACATCAGACACAGTGAAAAGAGTCCAGCACCAGTCACATGGCCATCCCTCACCTTGGGAAGGCATGGAGGTAGACAGTGGCATCTGTCTGCAGGCAGTTTTGTGAGTGGCAGTCTTATGTAATGTTGACAACTGCAGGTCCTGATGATACACCTAGCTGTGAATATCGTCTCCACAGTACTATAGTGTGTGATCTGGGCACTATAGTGTTACTTGCTTGGGGTAACAAATGAGCATAAGGTCTGGATTTCAGAACGTTAGGAGAAGTAAATGAGACAGTGTGTGCACAGTGCCCAGGCCGCAGGCAGAGTGTCAGCATCGTTACCACCATCATGACTGTCTATCATTATGGTTATCTTCAGTGGGAAGTCCAGGCAAGCCTACCTCAAAACACCACTCTTTACAGACAAGTCATACTCAGCAGCAGAAATCAGGGAGAGAACATATAGCAGTTGAGATTTTCTCAAAGGATGTACCACCCCCTCCTTCCTGATTTCCAGAGTTTACTAGAGCATCTAGGCAAACCAGAGCAGTTCAGAGCTGGGGAGGAAGGTAAGTCACACCTCACTTTAAGAGAAACAGTGGAAAAGGCTTCATCCCCCAGGGATGCTGAGAGTGGCCTGCCATCCCGGAGAAGCTGATTGAGGGTCAAGTTCACTGGGTCCAGTAGGCATTAGCGTGTGCTCTCCTAGGAACCGAGTTTGCAGAGACAAGCCACAGACACGCATGCAGATAAGAGCTGAGTGAGCAAATGCTCACTTCAGGATTCCATCCATAGGCTCTCGAAGAGTTCAAGGACTCGGTCATCAGGGACAGGTTCTGATTCCTGGTGCGTAGTGACTGCTAGACAAGAAGAAAAGCAGCCAGTTTTGCTGTGACATATGAGCCAAAGAAGAGGACCAGCAATTTAGGGACAGCCCTAAAGACTTGAGCTTCATTCCCCTTGCCCTCCCTGGGTCAAGCAAGAAGGAGAGGAAACTGTGGTGTTCCAGCCCCACCCCTTGAAGTTCACAGGCTGCCAGAACCCCACTGTGCTTTGCATTCCCCCTGCCAGCAGTCTGGCTGCTTCCCATGGGGTCTACCCCAGTGTTTACACTCAGCTGCTCTTCAGAAAATGACTCTGCATCCGCTTCTGTGAACCCAACAGAAGCATTGTTGGAGGTAGTTATAGCTTTCAGGCATGGAGCATTGGCCCTGTCCAGACTCACTTTATATAAAAGATATCCCATTGCCATTGGCTGGTGATGATTCATCAAGGGGACCATTATGGAAGGAGCCACCTCTCTTATCTGGCTTAGGGAGAAGGAAGTCCACTTGGAGGCAGGGAATGAATGGGCCAGTCTACCAAGTGAGTCCATCAGACCCAAGGAGTCTGGGTGCCTGGAAAGGGTATGTATCAGAGGGGTTCTCAGAACCTGGGAAAGTTGGCCCAGTGGGAGGCTGCAATTGCACTCACTGCGGACGCCTGCTTTTGCAATTATGTGATACATCCGCGCAGATAATATTGGTGCATTAGAGCCAATTACATGGTGTTATGGACACACAACATGCAGATTATACCCAGAGCCAAGAAAGCTCCGAGTGATAAAGCGACGGCCTAATCGGAGGAGACAGAGGAAAATGTCAGCCTTATTAAGGTTGCCAGGGTGGAGTGGATGTAGCTGGTCAGAACTTCCTAGATCAAAGATGGGTATCTTGAATGATGCAGGAGAGAATTTCACATTAACCCAGCAGAGATCAGTAGAGAGCTTGGGGTGAAGGGGTGCAGAAGGTACTCCAGAGCTCTCCAGTAGTGATCACAGTCCCCTCTTCCCAAATGGGAAGACACCATGCCTACCGTAAAAGAGGTCATAGGTCCTGGAGCAGCAAACTCCCTGTACGCTGGCAGGCAGGAGGGATTCTGTTCTATAGCCCCCTCTTTGTTCAAGGGTTTTTCATATGTGAGTGTGGCTGCACACACCTATAATCCCAGCTACCTGGGAGACTGAGGTGGGAGCAATGCAAATTCCAGGGCAGCCTGGTCAAATTGGTGAGACTCTTTCTCCAAATTTAAAATAATGGCAAAGGGCTGGGGAAGTAGTTCAGTAGTATGTTGTCTTGCGTGTCTGCAACCCTGTGTTCAAGCCCTGATACCAGGATAAAAATAAATAAATAAAAAGAAGTGAGCTTGCATGGGTTTGTTAAAATGTACAACCAGTGCCCACCCTGAGGTTTCTACTCAAGAGGCCTGAGTGGACTGAGAAGCATGGTTAATATTCTTGGGTGATGTCGCATGCCTGGAGCTATTCTCTGGGAGTCATTGCCCAGAGCCATTCCCTAGCTAGCCCAGAATGGCTGTCTCTTGTCTCAAACAGCATTACAAGGGTCATTTTGCAGGGTGGGAGCATGGTGTGCTGGCTAGGAGTTTAGCTGTCTGCTTTTGGATCTGTTAATTACCACTGTTGGGTTCCTAAAAACATTTGGGGCTTTGTTTCTTTCTTTCTAAATTCTAAATGCCTTTGACCTAATCCCCTCCTAGCTCTTATTTACCGGCGTGCATTCTCTGGCAGACAGGATCAGAATGGCAGAGCCTGATAGTAAATATTTTAGGCTTCATGGGCCACATGGTCCGTATCGTAACTCCTCAGCCATTATCACACAAAAGCACTCACAGACAGCACAAAAATAAACGAGTGAAACTTTATTGACAAAAGCAAGCTGATGGGATGGCATTTGGCCTGTTTTCAGAATCTGGGGCTACTCCCTCAGGAATCTGTCATTGTAGGGGAGCCCCTGTCCTACCACAGTACCCCAGCATTTGACTTACAAACTGCAGGGTGCCCATGTTCTGTATGTGCAGCACGGTAAAGAGAGTAAACCTGCTACTCCTTTGTGGCTTGAAAAGGTAATTACGGAAATATAACTATATATTTACTTATTTTTATGTGAATGTATGTTTTTACTCTATGTATCCCTGGTACCTGTAGCAGCCAGAGAGGGCGTCAGGCCCCCTAGAACTGGAGTTAAGAGAGTTACAAACCTCATGTAGCTGCTGGGAATCGAGCCCCGACCTCTGGAAAAGCAACCACTGCTCTTAACCACTGAGCAGTGTCTCCAGCCTCTGTAGTGAAAAACAGACCCTTCCTAGTGCTCACAGTCATGGGACCCGCAGGCAAATGTGACATTGTCACCTTTTATTAGACAGTTGTGCTCCTGGTATGAGAAAATCTCAGGGCCACCAGACTGGTATTCAGGTCAGCTCACCTCCGTATTGAGACATTATTTATAATGTGACAAGGGTTTAAGAAGAGAGATTCAGGAAATGGGTGGGCTGTCATCTCAACACTGTGAGGAAGAAGGAAGATGTCCCCAATAGAGTTCAGATTGAAGTGTCTTTCCAGAATCAAGTGTCCTTTGGGGTGGCTGGAAATGGGGCAGGGCAGATAGTCCTGAAGTTGGCAGAATCTTGTCTGAAAAGATAAAGAGAGGATCTGGGTTCAATTCCCAATAACCGTATGGTGGCTCACAACCCTCTCTAACTGCAGTTCCAGGGACCCCAACACCTTCTCGTCTCCACAGTCACCAGGCATGCAAGTGACACAGAGACTTTACATACAGGCAAAACACCTCATACACATAAAATTTAAATTAAAAAGGAAATTAACAGAATAAATGTAATCCCAGATTTGAGCTTGAAACCTAAAGGAAAATACTAAATTAATAGTGTTTCTTTAGGGGCAAAACCTCCAGTCTTACCTGGATAATTTGGGAGAAGCACTTTTTCTCCACATAGCTTCAGAAGAGCAAGGCAAGGGGGCTGAAGGTAGACCTGGAACTAGCATGGTTTCTCCAGGGGTTGGAGTTAAATACATGAGGTTGACAAGGTTGCTGCTGCAGCATAGGCAGGCTAACCACTGTAGGGAAGTGGGGACAGTGGCACTGGCAGAGGGAGCCTTTTGTTTTCTGCTGCTAAGGCTTATAAAACAAGAGGTGACAGGAGGCTTATGCAGATTTCCTAGCTTTGGGTCCAGAGTAGATGTGACAGATAGGAGCTATATTGCAGCGGCCACCTTGCCTAAAAGCAAAGGGTAGCGGGTGAGTCAGGGAAATGAGATGGGAAGAACAGCCAGTTCAGAATTCACCAACAGCTAGCGCGCTGCCCCTGTAGGACCCTCGGCCTCTCCTGGCCTCTGACTGCTCATCTCTAGAATCAGGGTAATAATCCTGACCTCAGAGTGCTAGCTTTCTCAGGTGAGACTCTGTGAAGCCACAGAAGAAAGGGCTAACCACAAACAACCGTGACAACAGTGACAGTTATTGAAAGTCAGTTCAGAACCTGCTCCCGTTCTAGGTGCTTTATATACCTTGTTTCAAGAAATTGGTAGTTGGCCAGGTAATGGCTCTTAAAGATCCCTACATCCTCATCCCAGGAGTCTGTGGATGTCACACTAAGTGGGCAAAGAGGCCTTTAAAAATGGGACCGAATTAATGATCTTGTGAGCAGATATATTCTGCAATCACAAGGTTCCCTAAAGGGGATAGTAGGCAGCCATCGTGAGATCCTTAGAGGTTGGAGTGCCGCATGAAAGGGGCCATGGAGCAAGGAATGTAGACAGCCCCTTCAAGCTTCAGTAGGGAGGAAACAAAGCTCCACCCCCCAAAGACTCCTGAGAAGTGCATTCCCGTGGACCCACTTTAGATTTAGGACCTCCAAACTGTTGGAGGAAAAAAAAAATCATGCCACCAAAGTCATGGTCATTTGTTACAGGAGCAACAGGAGCCTATACAGATCTCATCCCTGTGGTCACACTTGCTTGGATTCAAGTCTTGACACCACCCCTTGCTTCCATAGGGTAATGAGAAGAATTGATGTGAGTGCTGGGCGTCACTCTCAGGTTCTCACGATGTCAGCTTTACCACTTTACCAGCTGAGTCACCTTTCCACCCCTTAATGAGAAAACTTGAATGGTAGGATACAGAGCCATAACCCAGAGCCCACCTCCATATAAGGACCTCATGATTAATATTGGGGATGGATGCCATCTCGCTTATTTGCCGCCTGAACTCTGTGAGATCATTATGATTACCCCTGTGTTGCAAAGGAGAAAGGTAATGAGATTCAGAAAGTTACCCACAGTGACGTGGGCTATAAACGGCAGAGCCAGACTCTAACTAGGGCTCTGCCTTTGCGGCCCATGCTCACCAGTGCTGCCCCTCTGCACTGGAAACCTCATGCCAGCTCTCTCATTGAATGCCAGATGCTTAGGCAGGACCTAAAAGCCAGACAGAGTGTGGTGTTCCCTCCCTGGACCAAAGCTGCCAAGACGAGAAATCAAGCGAATCTGTGTTTCTTCGCAAAACAGCCACCGCAGCTTCCAGGGCAATCAGTGTCTGAGAGGTTAGCAACCTTCTGACATCCCCGGGCCAGGCAGCCTCAAGCAGCAAATCATGAAAGTGTGGATACTGTGTTTAGCCATTCGGGTTCTGGAATAATTGCTATTATCGTAAATGTTTTATAGCTCTCATTACGGCTCACATTTAAATATCAGTGTAGTAATACGTTAATAAGTCATTGCTGCTGGGCCACTGCTGGATACGGTTCCAGCTGAAGCCTGAGTGTTAGCTACCCTGTATCTGCAGCCAAGTGAGGGCTGGCTGTGAACTCGTGGGATCTGAACCAAGTGCTTGGTTGCTCCCTCCCTGGCTTCATACGTTATATATGGCCTTGCACATAATGCTGTCCCCCAAGTGTGGGGCGGAATTCTGAGATGATAGGAGAAGCGACACCATTGCTTCTGTCCTGGACGCTTTCCTGATGCAGTGGAACTCAGCCTAATGGGCTGGACTCTTTCTTAGTATTGCCCGATAAAACACTCCAAAGGCTTCCCGGGTGGACAGAGACAGGATACACACACGTGCACACCCAAAAACAAATTGGGAGAGGAGAGCTGCACAAAAGAGACGAAAAGGTTTCCGCTCCTGAACTGGTGCAGCTGCTTGAGGCACACAAACATATGTGGTTGTAGATGGGTGTGCTCATCTCTACTGCATGCCTGACACATTGCCAGACCCATGGTGGGTATGCAGTGACTAGCAGAGGGTGCGGGAACAAGAACCAGGCGCTTTTCCTCTGTGTGTCTCCTACCTTTCTCCTGTTGGCCAGGCAAGTAGTGGAGAGACTAGGGCATTGGAGGAGTAGATTTGAGTGGCAGGTGCGATCAGTGGAACCCTGCTTGGGACTAAGGCCACAAGGGCTGAATAAGTAATCAGCATGGGGTGACAATGTTTGGATGAGTACTCTTTCCCTTTAGAAGGCTGGAGTGGGGGTTAGGCCACTGCAGGACAAGCCAAGGCTAGGTTCTCTTCAAGGCAGTCAGGAAATTAACCGGCTCTGTTTACTGAGCACGTACTCTATGCCCTGCATCTGTAGCTCGCAGAGAAGACACTTTGAGTAAAAGGTGGGCCTCTGAGTTTGAAGCCAGCTTGGTATACAGACCGAGTTCCAGGAAAGCCAGGGCCACACATTTTTTAGCCAGGCAGTGGTGGTGGATGCCTTTAATTATTCCCCCAGGGTGAGGGGCCAGAGGCAGGCAAATCTCTGAGTTTGAGGAAAGCCTGCTCTATAGATCAAATTCCAGGACTACCAGGGCTACGCACAGAACCCCTGTCTCAAAAAAGAAAGAAAATTAAAAAAAAAAAAGAAAGAAAGAAAGAAGGAAGGAAGGAGGGAGGAAGAGAGAATATATTTGCCAAGAGGCCACAACACAGTCTTTTTACCTAACAATGGCTCCTCCTTGAGCTGCTTCAGACCAGTGGTGGCCTAGAGGAGAGTGGGAAAAACTGGGTGAGAAGAGAGAAGAAAGTGAGGATCTAGAAAAGAAAGCCCCAAGAACAAGTCGGCAGCAGGAAGGAGCAGACCAAAGGCTGCATCCAGTTCTTGATTTTTGGAATGCAAAACAAAGCAAGTGTGGGGTCGGAACTGGAGACCCAGGCTTGTCCTTCCCAGTCCAGGCCACCTCCCTAGTGTGTAGTCACCTACCTGAACTGCAGAAGCACCTACAGAGATTTCCCTCACTGCCACGTTCTCCTGTGCGTCATAATGGGCGTGTTTAGTGGGTAAACCAAGGCAGGACTTCCTTAGATCCTGATTCCAGTGCTTCAGCAGCTGCATTTCCCCAGCTCCGTTTGTACAGCTCCCATCTTTCTCCATGTTTTTCCCTGCCGAAGGGACTAGCTGGTGCTAACATTGCCCCGTGGGAACTCCATCCATGGTCAAGGGGAGCATAGGACATAGAGTTGGTCCCTCTTGGGATAAGTTAAGATACTCTTGAAGGACCAGTAGGTGCCTGGGAAATACAGATGAGCCTATCAAGATAGCATCGTGTCCAAGGCAGGGTGTGCAGGGAACAAAACGAGAATGGGGTTGGTCCGAACCTACCCGCAGAGCTGAGCAGCAATGGCAAAGCTGGAAAGTTGCCTTCCTGGCTGCAGCTCAGCCTCTTCATCTGTAACAAGAGTGTAGCATCTTCTTTGAGGGTTTTGCACTACCAGTCCAAAGGGGTACATCTTTCCCCTCCCTAAAAGAACAGTAGCTAGCATGTACTGACTTATCCCAGTAAGAATTAAAGACGCCGGAGCTGGAGTAATGGTTCAGCCACTCTTTGTATGTATTGCTCTTGATGAGGACTCAAGTTCCTTTCACAGCTCCCATGCCAGGCAGCTCCAGGGCTATCTGATGCCTCTGACCTATGTGGGCTCTAGCGCTCATGTGCACATACCCACACACATACACTTACACATATGCAAAATACAAGGAATCTGTCAAAACAAAAAGACTGAAAGATACTATAATGAGGAACTCATCACATAGCAAGATGAAGTCAGGGATTTATTGCTCTTGGATGGTGGGGAAGCCTACATGAATCAGGACTGTAGATCTCTCTCTCTCTCTCTCTCTCTCTCTCTCTCTCTCTCTCTCTCTCTCTCTCTCTCACACACACACACACACACACACACACACATTGTCTGGAGAGTTTCCTCTTGTCTCTAGACACTTGGACGATCTGGTTCTTAGTTGCTGACTTTTTGTTTTACAGCCATATCCATTCCTCCCCAACACTTATGAACATCGCAGTGCCCCTCATTCATAACTTCCTTTTCCTCTCTCTCCGCAGCACCCTCAACAACAACAACATTAGCCGCATCCTGGTCACCAGCTTCAACCACATGCCGAAGATCCGGACTCTGTGAGTAAAGACTCTGCTTCCTCCCACCTGTCTCCTACCTTAAGCATCCCCAGGCGCTGCTGTCTCTGCCTGTAAAACCTACCGGACTGTGAATGGGCACACGGCTCCCATATCCAAAGTCATAAAGCAAGGGGGGACTTTAGCGAGTGCAGGCAGGTGCAGGGCAGCGTCATGGTACAGCCTGGATTCCCAGCTGCCATTCTGTGGTGGGAAAACTCATTTCTTCTCACCCAGAGCTGTGAGAAGCCTTCCTGCACTGTGTTTGCTGTGTTTGATAGAAAATGTGTTAGTTTTATGTTACCGAGTCTACTTATTTAAAAACAGAAAACTTATACAGTGACACACACACGTATACGTGCACACACACATCTGCCATTGACTTTACTCATGCCGTATCTCATTGGAGGTTCTGTCATAATGTGATTTTCCCTTCTGGGAATGGAAAAGGAATCTTTCTTTGTCCTTTGTCTGTCCCACCAAGGTGCCTCCTGCTCCATGCTCCTGCTCTCTGAACAACATGTGGATATTAGAATACACTAACTTAGTGCCTCATCTTTTAATGCCTTGGATAAGAGTAAGCCTTCAGGTTGGGTGCTCCAGAAGCACGCCCATGACTCGTATTATCTGGGGCGCTCTAATTTCAGACAGTAACCCATTTGTAAGTTTTTCTGCAGTAGAACTGGTTGGCTTTTCCAAGGTTCCTGCTTGATGTTCTTACCTTTCAGAGTGTCTGCATCACAGTAGAGAATGAGAGGCAGCCCCTGACAGCTTAGCCAAGTCCTTTTAGGGCCAATGGCAAAGAACTACAATGTCCTCTGACCTCAACCGGCTCTCTGACTGCTTTTCCTTCTTCTATAAATATGGCTGGTAGTGAAGAGTGCTTGGAACTAACCATACAGTGCCCAGCACCCGGCAGGTAATAGATAGCATTACATACGATAATATATATATATATGATAATATATAATTATCACCACACAATTATCTAGAAATCTGGACTGACCATTGCAGGCTCATCTGTGCTCCTCAGGCAACATAAAATCCTGTAAGCAATTCTCCCCAGACCAGCAGCTCAGAACCATCTGGAACTTTTCCAGAAACACAAGTCCCAGGCCCAACCCCAGGCCTACGTGGTGGAGACCTCTTGGGGTCTGTTGGCTGTAAGCTTTGAGCTGTTAAAGTTTGAAAGCCACTGAATTCCTCACTGATAAGAGTGAGCTTATCTCTAGGTGAGCGTAAACAAAGACCAAGATAGTTTGTACAGGAAAGCAACGCTGCAGAGCATTTTAGAGCAGGCAGATCGGTGCCAGCACTCACTGAGGACACAACTTCATCTTTCTGTGCTTTGTTCAGGGACAGTAATAATGCTCACATTGGAGTCACTGTGAAGGTGCACTATGATATGTGATGTGGGAAGTGCCTGTTGTGGGGTGCACACAGTAGTGTTAATTATTACCAATAATTATCATCCCAGACCAGTCTCTTACCTCTACTCCCAGATTCCTGTTGGATACCCTCAGATAACAGCACATCTAGGAAAATAAGTCATTTTCCCTCCCTCTGGAAATGGAGGGCTACATTAATAGAATTTTAAGGAGACACCGTTTTGTCTCCTGAGCACCCAGCAAACCACAATTAAGCTGAAGAAGCCTGGAGCCCAGGTTCCCTGGGTCTGTTCTCCTAAAGGAGTGGGTACCCAGAAGTTCTCCCTGTGGAACCCAGCCTTGCAGCACCTCCTGACGCTTCCCTCTGTGTCTTTTTCAAATGACCGACCATGACCGTGACCGAGGGAGAATAGGTTCACAAGAGCTGAGGGAGATGGCTAGTTTAGGCTCTTGGGTACCCTCTTGGGACACGTTGCAGAGGAGAAGTGGGTAAGTTTTATCTCATTTCTCTTGTGATTTTTCTCTATGGTACCAAATATCCATCTAATGAGTTCAGATCAATCAATCAATGTCGTCTGTCACTTTTTGCTCTCTGCCTGCTGCCATTTTCTCTTTAGTTTAATTCAGAGATGGCTCAGTACAGAACTCCCAGGGGACAAGCTGACTAATCCCCCTTCACTGTAATTAAAGCGTTGGGGGTGGGCAACCTGTGTGGGAGAAGAGGGAGGAGGAGAGAGGAAGGAAGTGCTAAATGGGATTTCCAAAGGAAGGCTCTTCCATAGGATTCAGAAGGCCACATTTGATGGAAAATGAACACTGACCCTAAAAGGATTTGCTGGAAATTTAATTTGGCATCTGTGGCTAAAAGGCACCTTTTGTAAATTGGCATTTGTATTCATTCCCCTCCTGCTCCGCAGAGGTGGTCTCATCTGTGTGGAATATGGTGTGTCCACCCTCAGAAGATCACAGAACAGCACACGGGACCCCAGCCACCTGGATGCACTCACATATATAAGCAGCCGCAGCCACAGGCAGGCAGGGCCATGGTTTGGGAAGAGACTCAAATCCACTGTACAGCAAATATTTCCGCATGGTTCTACCATGTGCTGGGCCTTGTGTGAAGCACTCCCTGTGAGTTAGTTCAGCCCGCAGAATGGTCCTTCCCATTTTATAGCTGGTAGCACTGAGGCTTCAAATAAAATCGTTGCTCCGAAATCAAAGCCAGAAAGCTGGAACCAGTGCCAGGATTAGATCATTTGGCCTCTGAGCCAGAGCTCACATCACCCAGAGGGGTAAAAAGCAGAAGATGGGGTCAGATGAGCTGAGCAAGAAGAGAGCAGAACTTCCACATGTGCAGGGACCCTATGTCATTACCCTCACAACTTAAAATGGTAGAACGTGATTAAATAATTTCCCTTCTCAGTCAGGATTTGAGCCATTCTTAGTGATTTCCACGCCAAATTTGATGATGTTTGTGGTTATTTTTTTAAAAAACGATACTTAGTAAGCCAGTGTGATAGTCCACAATTGGCCTGTAATTTTTGGTGCTCCGAGGGCAAGATGGAAGGTAGAGACAGGAGAGCCCCTAGAAGCTCACGAACCAGCTAACCTGCCTTACACAGTGGCAGGCAACGGAGGCTTTGTCTCCGACACAAAGGAAGGCAAGGACTGACACCTAGGTAGTCCTCTGACCTCCACCTATGCACACCCACAATCACACAAGCATGTACACACACACCACACACTCATGCATGATACACACAGACACACATATGAACAAAAAGTGTGGTTAGCATCTGGAGCAGCTGCCCCATTTTATCTTCCAAGCAGGGTGTGAAAGATGACTTTAAAGAATCTATCTAGCATGACCCTGCCGTCATTTCCGATAAATAATATCCCGAACAGAGGCGAGCCGAACCTGTCCCCTGCCCAGGGCTTTCTGGATTAAGGCTCCATGTGGCTGCTGTATCAGTTGAGGTCACTACTTTTCTGTGACCCCACTTAGGAAGGGAGAAGGTCTCAGAAAGATGTTCAGAGGGATAGAAACATCTGTAGCAAATTGAAAAGAGCGGTCACTTGGGGCTGGCCCCTTGGGGCTGAGAAAAACTCACTTAACACAATCTTCAAAAGGGAAGCCTCCAACTTTTTGGTTAACACAGAAATGAAGCATCTGACATAAACCTGGGCATGCCTAAACCCCATTCTTGTCCTCTTAAGCTCTTACCTTCAATTGGAACTGATGGGAACTTGCTCTGATTTAGCCCATGCTCTTCCGAGACCCATGCTCGAAGTCATCTCTGTTGTCTTAACATCATTGTATTGCTACCAGACAGGGCACATAAAAGGCAAGCTGATTAACTGGCTGAGTCTCCTGGCACGAATAGAATCCCCTCCCCTCAGCCCACACTACAGGGCGGCTTGCCATGTGCTCCCCCTACCCCTCACAGAACCACTATGCTATTTGCCCAGGCACCTCTGCTACCTGGTAGGGGCTGGCAGGAAAATCTATCGTCTGCTGCAGCTGTTTAGGAAATGATAAGAAATCTTCCCTTTGCTCTTGGCACAAAGTGATCATGCTCATTAACAGAGGTCTTGCTAATACCTCCTCCAATTGAGGTATTTCCCTCTGGCTTGGGACTTTAACCATAGTGCCCTTCCTGGATCCAGAATCCAGGCTTAGGGGAGGCCATGCTTGCATTAGCTCAGAAGGTTTGGACTTGGAAACTAAAGGGAAGCCTTATAGTTTCTGTGTGTAGGGCCTTGTAGATTCTGAAGGTGTATCTGGCTTAATCTGAAATTCAAAAAGTACTTAATAGCGACAGATATTTTTAGCAAAAAAAAAAAAAGTTAATTTGGGGTTCATTTAATCCACCTGAAATGCTCAGATTTGGGGTAGCCAAGCCCCAGTGGACTTGGCCTGCTGAGGTTCTGTGCCCACTGGTGACAGAAGCCTCATCCAGCACACAGCCTGAGTTAGCTGCACTTGGCTAGTATTTGGCAATGTTGACCTTGCGATAAGTGGGATGTAGTCAAGGGCCCTCCAGTTCTCTCATTATAGTACAGACATGAGCCAAGCTGCTTCTTTGGGCTGCCACACTGTATTAATGGGCCTGACTTGGGTCTCTCAACAGTCCCAAGGGAACAGCTGGCTCATTAGCGTGTTCAGGATTACCTATTGGAAACTCACAGCGAAACCTGGGTCTAACACTACTGAAACTCAAGCAGCACCAGTTCCAACAACTGCAGGGATTATGGAAGCTGGAGATGATGGCTTGGAGTCCTTACGGAGGGCCCTCCAGAAGTTCCTGAGTGTCCTCAGTTTGCCTCCTGGCACATAGGAAGAAATTCAAGTCACTAAGCGAGAGGAGATTCCCCTCAGAAGTGGAACAGGCAGACCCATCTAGGGACTCTTATCCACTGAAGAACAAGGAACTGATCTGGAATCCCAGCTCCCACTGAAAAGTCGTAGTCTAGAAGACTCCTTCCCAGAGGCATCTAGATCAGTGAGATAAGGAAACCACCAGGTAAAACAGATCTTCACAAGGAGTAGGCAGGACTATGGAGAGAGTGTGAAGGATTCCAAGACCCTGCTCAGAAGGACACCTTGAGGGTAGAGAGAAAGAATGTCCTCCAGAAAGCCGCTTCTCTCTGTGCCCCCTCACCCTGCCCTGGGTGCACAATTGGCACTGGCATAGAGCTCCCCACTTTTCATGCTGTGGGGATCATAAAGGACACTTAACAGTCAATGAAGTAGAGGCAGAGAAAGCTGTAGCAGGTCTCAGCCACACGGCCCAACAGAACCGGAGGGGAAGCAGAACTCCGTCTAGGGCAGCTGTCAGTCCTACACTCCCATGTGGCAGAGTCACCCTCTCTGACTCACACCAGGATGGGTGGTGTCATTCTCTGTCATCACACTGTAGTGATGTCATCCTCCCTCTCCTGTGGAAGGGAAAAGAGCAGAATTACTATTATATCATGGAAATTGCTCCAAACCTCCAGGACCAGAACGATTGACTATTACCTACCCTTGGAGATATTAGTGGTTTCTGATTTTCTTCCTGTGCATAGAGGTCAGGAATGCTGCTCTGGGCTCCAGTAGATTATCATGCTGGGGCCAGGGACACCAGAGGTCTCGCCCACTCTCTTCTCTGTGTAATGGCATCTCTCACTCTCTCTCTTTCTCCCAGGCGTCTCCACTCCAACCATCTGTACTGTGACTGTCATTTGGCCTGGCTGTCAGATTGGCTGCGACAGCGACGAACAGTTGGCCAGTTCACCCTCTGCATGGCTCCTGTGCACCTGAGAGGCTTCAATGTGGCAGATGTGCAGAAGAAAGAGTATGTGTGTCCAGGTGAGCCTGCCCTGCCTGCTCTCCCCTCCGAGGCTAAGATCTGCATGCCTATCAGGACCCTGATCCTGAGCATACCCATCTCAGGGGTTGGTATGGAAGGAACCCCCTAGTCAGCGGAGAGGTGCAGTAATGAGTTGAAGAGCTTGCATTCTGCAAGGAGTTCAGAGAGTATCTGTTGACATCTGAAACAGAAGATGCTGAAAGAGCTCCAGAATCACTCTCTGTGGGTGACAGGGGTGTAATAGAGGCTCAAATTGCGTACATAGCACTTGGAATTGACGCACACAGGCACAGAATTCAGATCTCCAAAAATGGCAAGTTATTGAGTGACCCAAGATCGTCCCAGAGGGCACAGCCTTTTAAGCCAGATCCCAAATTTTTGTTTGTTTCTGTTTACTTCTACCAATTCTTCTGGTGGCAAAGAAGTAGAGACAAGTCCTGGGGTTGGGGCGGGGGAGGAGGGAAAGCACACACACAGCGATTCCCTGAGAGTCATATAGGTTTCCAGGAAGGCAGCCCTGGATTGCAGCCCCATGACTTCTAAAGGGCTGAGTTAGTGCACACAAGGAGCCGACCTTGCATTTCTTTCTCCTCTCCGCTATTCTTCTGTTGTGCTGAAACATCAAGCAGAAGCAGCAGATGGATTTAGTTCATTTTACAGCTTAGAGTCCATCACTGAGGGAAGATAGGACAAGAACTCAAGGCAGGAACGGAAGGAAGCAGGCACCGCGGAGGAGCGCTGCTCACTGACTTGCTCCCCATGGCTTGCTCAGCCTGCTTTCTTTTACAACCCAGGACCACCTGCCTATCAATCATGAATTAAGAAAATGCCCCCACTGACTTCCTTATAGGCCAATATAATGAAGGCATTTTCTCAGTTGAGTGTCCCTCTTCTCAGATAACTCTAGCTATGTCAAGTTGACCAAACGCACACACACACACGCACACGCATGCACACAAACTAACTAACCAGCATGGTACTGACAGCTTAACTGGGATGCCCAGAGTATAGACTTCGTGGGTGAACCATTCAGTTCCTGAATTCAGGGTGCCCCTCCTCGCTCTCCCCTGCTCCCTCCCCCCACCTTGTACTTCATCACGTTATTTCGTCTTTGAAAACATTTTAACACATCTCTAAGTAGTACCTCAATAACTTCCTATGGACGCCCACTTAGAAATCACTTCCCATCAAACACATATAATAAAACCGTTTATCACACAGGCACCAGATTCAAATATAGTGACTATAATTACAGTAATTATCAGGCAAAGGGTGCAATATCGGCATAAGTGCCAGTGAAAGAAATAATTACAGAGTGCAGGAGCCATCCAAGAGCTACTGAGGAAAACTAATTAGAGAGAATGTGAAAACACTACATGACAGGTGGGTGCCAGGGAAGTGGCATATGACCATGGATATGTCCCTGTCATGAGAGCTGCCTCCCGCCAGCACTGCTTAGCCAACAGCAGTCAGAACCCAAGCCCCAGGAGAAAAGGTCGCCTGGCCCCAATCCTAGAAATGCTAGTGCCTGAGCCCTGGCCCTTTGAAAAGCCTAGATCTTACAGCAGCCTCCTTGGCTAAATGTAAGAACAGCCTTATCTCTTCCCTGCTTACGGCAGCCACGCCCACTGCACGTGATGGTCCTTGTCATTTCCGTCCTGAAGCCAGAGGTCTTTTGAGGGCATGAGAATCGCCTTCCCCCCTCAATCTCTAGATATTAATAATAAGCTATGAATCTCGCCCTGTCTCCAGTAGTACCAACTTAGGGCAGTAATTCAGAGGGACTCCCCCTATGTGCAAAGGGTTATTTCAGTGACTCATCAAATACCCAGGGGTTAAAACATAGACTGTCCTGAGCTTTAAAAAAGGTCACAGTTAGTCACAGTGCTCGGGGGATCTGGCGTATTGAGCCCCTGTAAGGAAGGGACACTGCCATGACAAGTGAGAAATGAGAGGTACAGGCACCACACAAGGGTTGCCTCGTCTGTATGATAGGCAGTTTATAATACTCTGATAAGGGATGCCAGAAAAAGCAGTGTGGAACAAGGCAATTAAGACAGCGGTGACCAGTCTGGGAGGCCCTGAGAAGAAGGTCACAGAGAAGGACTGTCCTAGATCCCTGCCTCCCTTGTACGCACCACCATGGAGGGTATAGACCCACCCACCTCAGGCCAGAGCCCGACAAGGCATCCGAGTGAGGCTGCCTGGTGTGGACCTGGCTGTGATTGTCTAAAATTGCCCAGGGAGAAATCGAACCGCTCACTTAGGGCCCTTCAGTGAGGGATGAAAACTTCTGAATGATGCAGATCGTCACTCAGGAGCAACAAGCACATGGAGCATCAGTGAAGTCTCCTGTGCCTGTAGCTCCAACCCCAAGTGCCCTGTTGAAGCAGCAGGAGAAGAGCTCGCGGAGCCCTTCCACGGTAGCTAAACCTTCCCCGAAACACAGCTCCAGAGATAGGCCAGACCTTATCTCACTTAGCTGGGAGGCCCTGCCTGCCCAAGTCCCTGATAGCGCCCTGGAATTAAATCCAGCCATCCTGAGCCTGGCCTCCCCTCACCCCGCAGAAGCCTTGGGGACAGACACATTATCTCTCCAGCTAGCCAGAACTCTGCCAGCAGCACACTTAGCAAAATGCATCTCCTGTCAGCTGTACCCTTCCAGTCTACGACATTTATTTCCTTCCTCTGGGGAGGCAATTGGGATTTTTTAAGCCAGGGTGAAGGGAGTGCATCTCTATTTTATCTTTTATCAGAGTGTCTTCTGTGTGGTACAGCCTGCCCTTCTGGGCTGCCTTCAGTGACTACTAAAGGATTTCTCTGTCAGCATCTTTTGTTTCTAGAGCCCGAGGGCTTTAAGGACCCACAGGCCATGTTTCATCTACTTGTCCCTTGGAACATATCAGAATTTTATCAAAGTGTGTAATACATTAGAAAAGGGTTCATGTTATATGATTTGTAAAGGTTTTTTTTTCATCTTCATGGTCTTATTTGGGACTTCATCTTCTAAGATTTATTTCTCCATGTGTTTCTTTCCTGATATCTTAATCTCAGAGAATTCCTACCTGTCTGTCATTATTCATAATTTATGTCTATTTGTTAACTATTTGACCTCCTGAATCAATTATCTCTTTCCTTTGAATGTCTTTGAGCCCATTGATTTGTCTTTGCACTTCAGACCATTGGCCTTGAATATGAAATATCTTTTCATAAAGATATCAATCTTATCTTCCTGTAGTAAAGGACAAATCTCATTTTTTTTAGGTGCCCCTAAACAATGCTGAATCCCAACAGCCTCTCCATAAATTTTCTCTTTTACCATTCAAAAATAAAATACACTTATCTCCCTGGAAACAGTAACTTTCTTTCATTCTCTTTTTCCTTCTTTCTATTTGCGACTAGTTACTAAGTATAAAGATAATTAAGGTAGGCTGTGTCTTGCCACCCCTCTCCTTAGGAGGTTTTAATTAAAATACCATAATTGAACATTGCAGGAATGAGATTATTAGGTTTATTTAGCCATTTCCAAAATTATCATGCCTCTGGTATTTAAATCATGTTCATTTATATTCTCATCGTAATTGCTGGAGTTCCTTTGTCACTGCAGTCTCGTGTTGGCTTTTGAAAGGCCAGAGGCCAGTTGGGAAGCTTAATTTGAATACTGGAATTAATTTATTTCAACATACTCACAAGGCCATTGGATATTTTTACTCTGTACTCTATTGGGTGATTTTTTTTTTTAATCAGAAGGAAAGAAACAAGAGAGTGTTCACCCCTCGCTAGTGTAGCTTACACGGTTATTGTCTTGGTCCCTCCTCCTACCTCCTGAGGTTTCCAGACTCCATGGATTTTCAGTTCTGTAGCTATAAAGAGTGGGGTTATTTTTTTCCCCTCAGAAGCAACAGAACACTGTTCTCAGACCGAGAATTGTGTTGCTCGGCAGCTCTGTGATCTTAGGTAGTTTCTTTAACCGTCATACTCGGTGGGTTCTTCATCAGTGTGATGGGAATGACAGAGGTAGAGCTTGGCTCACAGGTCCACTGAGGACCAAGTGGTATCATATATCCAGAGCATTGAATGCAGCGTGGGCTTCATCTCATGGGTGCTGGCTGCTGTTACGAGAAAGGTGATCATTCTTGGTATCTCCATGGGCCCATCCGAGACCAAAGGCAGCAATCTTTGTCTGTCATCTGGGCAGACGAGTATGGGCCTTTCAATTTTAGACCATCCTCTTTTGCCAGTTAGGAGGAAAGCAGAGATGGAGTGATATCTGAGCAGGGGCCAGGTTCTAGTCATAGGGTCCCATTTCCTTCTCTCTGGGCACTAGGGGAGCAGGGGCCAGGTTCTAGTCATAGGGTCCCATTTCCTTCTCTCCAGGCACTAGGGGAGGACCTGTATGGTCAAGGATCACTAATGCACTACTGTACCTGTTCCCACAGCCACTACCACCTTCCTGAGGAGAGGTTTAGCTGATTACCGTGCCTGCCTCATGCTCCCCATTCTCATGCTCCCTGGTCTGGGAAACCCTGAAGTTTGTATCATGTAAGGAAGGGCTGGTGCCTCCATTGTCCTGTGCACCTGCTCTCCTGCGCCTCAAGACACCAGACCGTGCACTCAGAAATGGGCTTTTCTAGCACTGAGCTGTAGTAGACAGAGTGAACCTCAGGAAGAGGTCCCTACTTCCATGGCCACTCCATCTCCTAAACACCCCAACCCACCTCCCAGAGCCAGGAGACACTCAGAACTCAGGGAGCCTTCCTCGGGGGCATCCAGAAGTAACTCCCACCTCTGTAGTTCGGGGACATTACCACCCCCACCTTTCCCAGGCCCCTAAACCTGTTCATTCATGTGCCCATCCTTATTATCCAGAACGTGTCTATTAAGTCCATTCTGTGATGAGACCTGTTTTAGGCAGTGAGAATATAACAGTAAGACTTTAAAAGGTCATTGCCTCATAGAATTTACATTCTCAGCCTACACAGAGACAGCAAAGGGCTGGAACTTCTGCCATCTCTTCCTTGACACCCAGGCCTTTAGGGCACTGGACCTGGTTCTTCGGTCCCTCATCAGAGGGATGTGCTTGCCAGGGAGGGAATCTGTCTTTCAATCAGATTGAAACCTAAAGTGTTTAAACAAGGGGTATTGGTGTCCCCACCAGAGGGTGGTGAATGCCTCCCTGGGGAGCTGCCAGCCCAGGGTGCTGACAGAGGCTATAATTACCACCATTTTCTCTGTGTAATTAAAGGTGTTGTTAGTGACCTGGTTAAGGAATCTTTTTTTAAAGCTTTTTTTTTTTTTTTGCCTTGACAATATGCCTTGAAACATAGTGTGTACCACTATTGGACTCAGAACTACCCAGGGAAGACCCAGCCGGTTCCCAGGGCACTGCTACCTGAGTCTGGTTTATAATTCATTTGTTTCAACGTGAAGTCAGAGGGAACCTTTGGAAAACTCCACGTTGCAAGCTCCTGTTGCCAACGGGAGCTTTTGAATTTGATGCCTCCCCCATCCCAGCTTTTCTGACACATATTCTGTAATATTTTGTAGTATTTTGCCTGATCAAAAGAGGGGTGATCCTCAGATCCATCTGCCTGAATGGGTGGAGTTGTTAGACTCAGACCAGCATTTCCCCCTACAGGAAGATATCCAGGGTTCTCCTAGCCCAGTCAAGTTCTTTTACCCCTTGATGTAGAAGGCCTGGCCTGATAGTTTTCCTTAGGGGAAAGTCGTCTACACTTCAAAAGCCCTGGCATGGGAGGCCAGCTGTTTGTTGCCAGGCTTCCTCCACACTGGACCCTTTGTCTGCTTTGCAGGAAGAAATGAGAATAAAATACACTTCAGGTGTCCCTCGCCCACAGCATCCATTGTTCTGAAGGTCAGGTGGCTTCACAGACAATTGGAGGCAGCAGAAGCCCCACCAGCAGTGACTCCGACTCTAGGAAGCCCTTGCCCTGCCAGACATCTTCCAAACAGTCCTTATCTGCCTACCAACTGCCTCTGCTTCACAGCAAAGCCAGGCTATAGGTTAGGTATGGTGATTCCCCCACCCCCACTGTTTTGCAAATGAGGGAAATTGGGAAACAAAGAAGCACAAAAGAAGAAAGAAGATTAAGATACAAACCTAGTCAATGGTACCCCACCACTGCCAGCCACATCCACACACCTGTTGGCTCCTGACCCCAGGCTCCTCCAGGTTGCCTTTCTGCTTTAGCACTTTCTGAGAAATAGAAAGACTTATCTCAGTTTGCAATGAAGCCAGATTCTCTCTTCTCTAAGAGCATGTTTGAGTTTGGGTGTTAGTGTAAGTCATGAGCTGTGTGACCTGTTCCTTGAGGTTTGAATCCTCAAGCATGTCACTGGTGTCTCTGAAGTCCTTGCTGTCTAGACATTTTGTCAAGCATCTTGGTTAAGATGCTTTAAGGTTTTTATTTTGGGTGTTGGTGTACTGGGCAGTATGAATCTTGGGTCATTGGGTTGGCATTTTCTGGGAAGAAGAACATTCTAGAATGAGCTTTAGGCACAATTTGAGCTTCCACAGAAGGGAGGCCATGGGCAATCCTGGAAGTGAGGTGTGTGATTCTCCACTTAGAACTCTGGTGTCCAGTTGAGGGCTAGCCCCAGGCAACCAATCCTTCAAACACTCTGGCAAGACTCACTCAGGACTCGGTTTCCCAGTGAGTACAGAGCAAACCAAAAGCCATTTTCCCCTGTTAGGTTCCATGTTTGAGCAGTGAGCGGTGTGCAGAGTTCATCTGCCCTTGCTTCACTCAGAAAGAGATACAGAAAGACATTGAGATGCCAGTTATTAGCTGCATCCAAAGAGCACAGGCTAAGGATTCAGGATACCACTGGTCTGGGTGCACATGTGAAAACAAACCACATATTTGAGATTCTTACCACACTGGGAGGTGGCAATCAAAGCAGGAAAATTTTGTCAGTGTTCTTAAAACATTTCCATGTGTTTCTTGCATTTAGGGCTTATCATGACTAACAAAGGAAGTCATGAGGGATCTTGAGGATTCTTTGAATCCTGAAATGAGTTAGTAGCAAATTTTATCTATGTTTGGTCTTCAAACTAAACTTCTGAGATACCATTTGCTTGGGCTTTTAATCACGTTTAAAAGTACACTGATTCTCAGCTCAAACAGAATGAAAAACTGATTCCAAAATATGTAGTGACTTATTTGCCTCTTACCTAGTAAGTTTAATTTGACTTTTCTCTGGACACAAAAGCCAGCTTGATATGGCTTGGGTGTCCCTTCTGGTCAATGTACTGATATTTTGACAAGGTCAATGTTGCATTTGGGAAAATTCTGCCACTTTTTAGCCTCCTACTTGGTTGTGACACCAGTGGCTTTCAGCCCTAGAATGGAAGTTGCATCTCCCATCAGCATCCCACCATCAGATGTAAACAAAAACTCCAAGGTATCATTCAGATGTGCTGGTTGTAGTTCCATGTGTGGTGCATGCCCGGAACTCCTCTGTCTATAGAAGCAGCAGCATTATGGGATAATGAAGCAGATGAGATGATTCACAAACAGAGGAGTTAAGGTCAGAACCTCTCTTTTGTCTCCCAGAAGAGGGAGATGCCCACTGATGGTAATTCATCCTTGGGAAGCTGTCTAGGAGACGCAGTGCCAGGAAGCTCCTAACACTAGCACAAGTTGACCATTATGTTCTGGCTTCACAGGTCCCCACTCTGAGGCTCCGTCCTGCAATGCCAACTCTCTGTCCTGCCCTTCTGCTTGCACATGCAGCAATAACATCGTGGACTGCCGAGGGAAGGGGCTGACGGAGATCCCTGCCAACCTGCCAGAGGGCATCGTGGAAATGTAAGTGCCCAATTGCCGTTCCTCCATCCCTAGTCAGCTCACTTCTCCGACTCAGCCAGTCCCTCAATAGACTATCAGAATGTTGGCGTGTTAAGTGTAGCCATTAAAAACACTCAGGAACCTCTTCTCTAGGGCTCTAGGCTTTCATCGGTATATGGCTCAATGGTCAAGAACATGGACTCAAGAATAGTGTTATCAAACTACAGCCTATAGGAGATACACCTAACATCTATGTTACAAATAAAGTTTAATTGGGACACATGCATCCCTGTTTGCTTACACTGTCTTCAGCTGGTCCCTCGGGGCAGTATGGAGTAAGTAGTTTAGGCCAAATATCACACAGTGCACACAGCCTAAAATGTATTCTATCTGGTCCTCCTCAGCAAGCTGTCAGTCCCTGCCTGGGGTCAGATGGAGCTATACCCTGGATCTCCTGCATACTGTCTGGCTGGGTGGCATTTGGTAAACTAGTTCTCCGTGTTGCCTGCTAAGTGTAGTATTAAGTGTCAGGGATCTCAGTGAAAGCAAGATGAAGTACTGTGTGAGCGCTTAGTGAAGGCCTCCATGCAGGGCAGGGAACGAGGAAGGAAAATGCTGAGCCGCATTCATAGCCGTTTATTGTTCCTATGAGACTTTTGTCCTTTAGATTAGCTCTTCAGGCAAAGAGACAAGGTTGTGTGTGTCTATGCATGTGTACAGATGTGAGACTACGCAGTAAGATGTGTCCACATGACTCAGCCTTGTTCGTATTCCCTCATGAGTTAGAACGCAGCCATTGTCTCAGTTCTAGGATGAGTAGAGCATCGGTTCAGCACTGGGATAAACAACGTGGGATAAAATCCCCCAAAGTGAAAGTCCTAGAGTCCCTTGCCTCTCGGCTGCATAATCGCCTCCTGCTCTGTCTCTGCTTCCGCCTCCCCTGTTCAGACACTTCAGTTCCCAACTCCTTCCAATCCGGGGTCCATTCACCACTTCGTCTATCTGTGTGTTTGTGCGGCAGTTGGCCTGTGCTCCAAGAGACAGCAGCAAACAATGTTAGAGGTTTCTGCCATTGTGGCCCATGTATTCTAGAGAGATCAAACAATAAAGGAATTCAAATGGCATGTCAAAAAGTGGCTGGTGTGTCAAGAAAAGTGAAGCCGGGAAAGGAGCTGAGGCAATGGGGCGTGTGTGTGTGTATGTGTCTGTCTGTGTGTGTGTGTGTGTGTGTGTGTGTGTGTGTGTGTGTGTGTGTGTGTGTGTAGCAAAAGTGACTTCTGGCATAAGATTGGCAGACGTAGCGGGAATGTTGTGTACAAAGGCCTTGAGGTGCAGGTATGTATGTCTGGCACACCAGGAGGCCATGGTGACAAAAGCAGAGGAAACAAGGGGGAGGTAGAGGAGCTAAGGCCAGAGGGGAAATAGGGGCCAGATCCTGGGGTGGTTTATGGACTTTGGTTGCAGCCTGGTGGACATGGGAAGAAGCTCATGATCCACACTAGTGGAGTCCTGGCTTACTCTTCTTTCATCTGCTTCACCAGTGCTCCTCTGAGTCTCTGCCCCAGCCCCAGAGGGCATGGGTTTGTCTGTGCCGCTTACCGTGGGTCTGAGCTAATGAGTGGGGAGGACTTTTTGCTGTCTACACCCTGAGAGGTCATCGCAGTGCTCCCCACTGCCTTCCAGCAATCAAGGTCTGTCGCCATCACTGTCCGCAGTGCTGTGCCATAGACCTGAAGAGAGCCCTCTTCTGGAGTGGGCAGAGCCCTGGCCCATCTCTCTCCTCTGGCTTCTTCCTCTTCTCCATCTGTTCCTGCTTTTCTCTCCCAGTACCACATCCCCTTCATCATTGGCTCTCTTCTTGGTTCATTTCCTATTTCTCGCCATCCCCATGATGTCCCACATCTGTCCCACCGTTCTGTCTTCCTCTGCCTTGTTAACTCTGAGCTCTTCTTTCTCAGAGGCCTCTGCCCATGTCAGGTGGGACTTTGGCCCTCTCGAGATGGGTGTTCTGGTGAGAACACCTGCCCACCCCCACATCCTTGTAGATTCCCACGGCACAGCCCCCTTCTAGTTCGGTTCTTCTCTCCTTCCACCTGCCAGGGTCTATATCTTGTTCTTTGGCACCCAGAAATTTTCCTCTTGGCCAAGAAACTAACTCATAGCCTGAAGGAAGAGGCCAAGTTAAACTGTCACGCTATATCCAGGGACACTGCCCCATCTCAGTCTGTGTCCCCCCGCTTTCCAGCCTCCATATGTCCTAAAGTGTGGACTTTACAGGTCAGGTCTCCAGAAGTTCAAAACTGCAGGTGCCTACATGAAAAGTGTCCCATATACCGGCCAGACCACACCTGGTGATTGGACTTGTTTGGACATTGGCTATTAAAACAAACATTGACAAACTAGGATGTTAATATGGGATGATTCCTGAGTTCTTAACTACTGTAAGTTAAAGGGACAAAGTCAAGAACAATGTGATAGTTTTCTTTTTATTAACATTTTAAGAAGCATCCTTTAAAATTTCCAGGCTTCCTTCCTTTTACTGTTATCAAAAATGCCATTTATTTTACAAAATGTTGGGCACTGCAGACAGAGTATGTGTATGCATTATATAATACACATGCATACAGATTGCCTTTTCTTGACAATTTATAAATAATCTCTAGTGACCTAGTAAATCAGAAAGACCAGGAATGGACAGCTTAGATAGGATGTTTCCAAAGATGAACAACAACCACATGGTGGTTATGACGGTATGGTCCAGCAGACCCACCACAACCATGTGGAGGTTAAGGTGGTAGGCTTCAATGGACCCCACCACAACCA
>JAQHUG010000037.1:7957371-7976804 GCA_028555095.1 Dicrostonyx torquatus
TCTCTCTCTCTCTCTCTCTCTCTCTCTCTCTCTCTCTCTCTCTCTGTGTGTGTGTGTGTGTGTGTGTGTGTGTGTGTGTGTCTTCCCAGCTGACGGTTTGGGGAGCAGCCATGCCAAATGGGGAGCTGATGAAAAGATCTGCACCTTAGGGAGAAGGGAGATGGATGGGAATGAGGTACTGAGCCCTCAGCCTGGGCTCGGGTGTCATTTATCATCTGTAATAGAGTGTCCCACCTGCCGCTCATGCCTGTTTCCCACTACACCGGTTCTTAGTGGTGGGAAGGCATTTGAGAGATGAAATAATAAGACTGGAAAGGCTCCCTTACTCCCCACGGCCCCTTCTCTTCCCAGTAAGTTCTGGGCTCCAGGCCTGCAGCATCTCCTATTCTTCCCAGAGTCCTAAGTGTAAAAGCATTTAAGAAAATTCATATGATGTATATGGTACATAGTCCAGCAGCAACTTCAGGGTTCAGCCTGGGCCCTGAGGCTTGCAGGTTCTCAGGGAGCCAGTCCGAGAAGTGTCGTGCTGAAAGCCTGAAGATTTTCAGGCTCTCTCCACCACAATATTAAAACTGCCAAAACGAAGTCAGCTGCTGACACTTCTGCCCATTAGCTCAGGTTAGTGACCTGGTTCCATGGCAGGGAAACACAGCTGTCCCGTGGCCTCTCTCTTTCTTCCTTCTCTTTGTAACTTCGACTTTTTCAACACTTTGCTTGGTTCCTACAGCATTCTCTGAAGAACACAGCTGCCTCCAAAGGCAGCTGCTAACAGGCAAGCTTTGAAGCTCCTGGATCCCCCTTTTCAGCTTTCCCCGACAGCTCTTGGGCCCTTGGATGAAGCTCTATGGACCAACAGCTGAATGCTGTGACCATTGCAGTGTTTGTCCTGTCTCCCACAATGCTTTGTACTAAGAGACACCGTCCTGTCCTCAAGGCCAGAGGATACAGTAACCCCTCAAGGGTCCCTTGGTTAATTGACTTTTCTCTGCTCTGTTCTCCAGACGCCTAGAACAGAATTCCATCAAGTCCATTCCTGCAGGAGCCTTCACCCAGTACAAGAAACTGAAGCGGATGTGAGTCTCCCTTTGTCAGAATGTTCCTGTGGGAGGGTGGATGGGAAGAGGGCTTTCCAGGGTGTAGCAGGCATCCCATCTGACTGATAGATCACATCCGGTCCTCTCAGACAGGGCTAGGCTGTTCTGAGATTGCGAGGAGGTGTCCATACACATGGTAAGGTTTGCGAGCCTCAGCTTGTAGAGCTAAGAGCCTCACTGACCAGAGAGAAGTGAAATGATCCTTGTGAGAGAAGCAGGTGAGCCGCCCCCACCCCCAGAGCCATATTGGCCAAGTTAAATGCCCCTGGCTTTGGTGATACCAACAGCAGTATGACAGTATCTTCCTATACTGCCATCATTTACATTCCTACAAACATGCATACACTCATACAGTTAATACTTAAATGAGTGTCTGCTACAGTGTCTGGATGGAGCCAACAACAACAATGAAAACTACATTCATGGAAGCTCTGCTTCAGTTGGGAGAGCACAAAAAAAATGAAATAAATAAAGATTCAGTAGGCTGTCCTAGGCACCAGTAAGGGCAAATGGAAGGCATGCATGCTAGTTCATAGCTGGTGAAGAGGAGTAAAGAAAGGAGGGGTGGGGTGGGGATTTTTGAGAGGTACAGGTATAGGCTAGGTCACATGAACACTTGAGACCACAGTAAAGGCTTTCTTTTCTAAGTGACATGTATTAGCCCTGGAGGTTATACCCAACATTTGGGCCTGTGGTTTAAGATTGTAGTCATATGAATTAACCATGGTCAAACCCAGCATCCTTAGAACCATAGTCACTGATACCACATCATCACTTCATCGTGCTGGTGATGTCAGCCTGCTGGATCCTCCCTACCATGGCAGCCTGAGACTGCACTCCTGCATCATCCCTGATGATGGGGACAGTATCCCTGCCATGGGACAGTATCAGTCACTTAGAGACCTTAAACTTTAACTCTGAGTTACTCAGCCCTGAAGCATTTGAAGAGACAAAAGTGGGATTCAGAAATGACCCATCACAGATATTAAGATTCTACAGGAATGGGCTGGAGAGATGATTAAGAACACTGGTCGCTCTTCCAGAGGACCTGGGTTCAATTCCCAGCACTCACATGGCAGCTCACAACTGTCTGTAACTCCCGTTCCAGGGAATCCAACACCCTTACGCAGGCATCTGTGAAGGCATAAAATACAAATAAATACTTTTTTTTTTTAAAGATTCGAAAGGGAGATTTCCATTTCCCTCTTCCATGTTGGGAAACTGCTAGCTGAGCCTGGTGTTGAGCATGCTGTTTTCATTTGCTTCAGAAAGAAAACTATACATCCATTCTGGTCCCCTTGCATGCGAGGCCTGTCCACTGATTTCTCTTGAAGGTGGCAGGGGGTGGGGGACTGTGTCAAGAAGGCCTACTGATTTCTTTCATGTGGAAGATAAATATGCTCATGAAACAGTGGCATTAGTAGGCTTACCCTCCAATCTCAGGAAGCCAACTTCCCAACTCCCTGGAAAGCCAACGCGAACAAAAGCAAACAAGATCTTCTAGTGCAGTTCCAAAAGTGGAAGCCAACATAATGAGCCAGCTCCAAGCCCAGGCTTCTCCCTCGCTTTGGCATTATCCTTTCTGGAAGAGCTGTATAAATATAGGCCTTAATATTTAAAACCTTGAGTCATTAATCTCCCGGTATCCCTGCTTCTCCAGCTCACTTCTCCCTGCGTCCCCCAAATTCATTTTTAAAGCCTACCTTGATTATGCACCCACATAGTAATTTTGGTGAAAAATGACAAGTCCAGTGACTGCCCCCAACCTCTAGCTCCTGCATGATTTAATTTACTGTTCTAAATTTTTTGTGAAGTCCAGGTAATTTAGAGGTTGGCTGTGTTTTACTGTGTGTTTTACTGTCCTTCCTCTAGCTCATTGGAGTGGCCACGATTGGCACATTCAAAATTCATAAAACCTTATCAGTCATGACCTGGGGAGTGAATTTAATTTTTGATCACTTTTGATGCCACTGGTATTTATTATGATGCCTCATAAATAGGGTGAAAGAAGGAAAAAGAGTCCACTTAAACTTTTTTGACTAATAGAATTTCAGAAATATAGACTGTTGTTTAATGGTGTAGGGTCAGATAAGTCTCAGATGCTACTGTATTTGAGATCCTAACCATGATTTACTTCTAAGTGGCCATGAATAGTTTATACATAATATTTAACAAGAGGAAATTTCCCCTCTCAGCTGTAACTGAACACATCCTGGTCACTCTTTAAGAAATAGAATTAATCATGAATCATTGATGCCACACCTACCTATTTCTAATGATCACCCCAATATTAAAATAAATACTGGCAAGTAAAATGCCATATCAGTAAAGTAAAGAGATGGGGTGCTGGAGATCACTTTTCGGGTTTTATAGAGTTGATGTGTGGTCAGCCCTAACACCGAGGGCAAGCCTGTGCCCTTCTGCCAGAATGGTGCTAGAAGGGTTCTTTGAAGCCAGATGTGGTGGTACAGGTGCCATCCCAACTCAGGAAGTTGAGGCATGTGGGTGGTGAGTTTGAGGCCAATGTGAACAACATAGCCAGACCATGTCTCAAAAACAAAACAAGTTCTTTTCATTGGAATGCATGGGGTAGAACAAAAACCTTCCACGGGTTGTAAGATTTCCTAGTATCTTCCCTTTTATTCTCTGCTTATCCCTTCTACATACTGAATTTGCTGTTCCAGCCTGGACAAAAACAGTCTCTCTTCATCATTCAATTTATAGCTCCAGGGTACTGAGTAGGTCTCAGGCTCACTAGATTCTGAAACATGTAGGGATCTCCTATACCATGCTGGCTAAAGTTAATAGCAGCGTATTGTCTACTTGAAAATTTCTGAGGGTAGGTTGTAAGTGTCCTTACAAGTAATAATAGGTAACTCTCTAGGTTGGGATGTGCAAAATGTGGATTTAGCTCTTCCACAGTGAGCACATATTCCAAAACATCACACTCCAAATATATAAATGTACACAATAAAAAAAAATAGGGGAAAAAGAGCTGTGACTACCAGTGTCTCTTCCCACCAAACCATCACTTTCCAGTTCCCAGCATCCTTCACTTCCAAACTAGAAGATTACCTCACCTCGTGTTCTAGCCCAAGGAGAGTTGATCCCTGAAGTTCTCATTGTGAACTAAAGCCCCAATCTGTCCCCACTTAGCTGAGTCAGGGATCTCCCCCAGTGGCCAGATGACTTCCTGTATGCTTAGGGTCTGGACCCTCTGAATGGACATCCCGTGAGGGGGAGAACATCAAAATGGGCCTCCTCTCTGATGTGAGCAGACCCTGTGTGCCGCTCTAAAATGCTTTGCTAGGCAGCCACCCTGAGGGTGAGCAAGATTAGGATAATCCAGGGTATCGGCTTGTTAAGACCCTTATACAAAATGGAGCGCCAAAGAAAAGCCCCGTGTAAGCTGACAGTTTGCGAACACAATCTGGATTTGTTTGAGGCGATCTCGCCAGCTAAAGGGATAAGCCAGACAGCTGTGCTGGAGGGGCCTTAACCTGGGAGATATCTTGCAACTTACAGGCTTTGGAAGTAGGATGGAAGGGAGCAGAGGTCTAGGTAAGAGTTGTTGCATGGCCTTTTCCCAGGTTGTGAGATGAAAGAGGGAGATAGGAGAAAGGTTCTCCTTTTGTGTGCATTTAAGAGGCTGGGCGGCTGGGTGACTGGCCCTACTGGAGGCCGTCATTTACGACTCTTCTCAGATGTGCTTTCTTCTCAGTATCTACTTGTCTCCTCCTGTTGGCCTCCAAAGACCTCAGCCCTCCCTCTTCTGCACAAAAGCAAGGACCCATTGATTTATTTTGTTGAACGGGACAAGTTTCTTGTCATGGGAAATTGGTACATCTCTCCAGCCAGTGACAGGAGCCCAAAGGCCAGCCCTGAGCTAATAATTCTGAGGAAAAGAAATCCCCCTCCACAAGGGCCATTAGCAAGAACCTGTGGCCCAGTTCTTGTTGGGTCTCTGAAAGTAAACAGCAGAAGGCTCCCTGCATCTGGGAGACCAGGCTAGCCCCTGCACCTGCACCTTCGAGGCCAGGCTAGCCACCATGTACACTGTGTTTGGAAGATCCTTCTAACCTCTTAAAGCTTGGATGTGTCAAATGGGCTCTTTTCCAGCCAGTGGCACATGCCTGTCTCAAAGGCCTTCTTTGAGAGGCTTGTGACTTGCTCAGAGAGAGTGTACCTCCCATGCCCAGAGACTCCTTCAGAGATGAGAAGTGACTGAGGAGGAGAAATACCACTGGTGTTTCAAGACAATCATCACTACTGGGGTACAAGACAAGAGAACGATGTGTAAAGGAACCTGGCCTGACCTTTGGTTGGGTAGGGCCCGTGTTGCCTTGTCTGTACCGTTAAATACTTAATAATGGCACCTGAGACCAAGACCCTGACTCGAAGTTGGTTTTTGTTTGGGGTTCAGGGTTTTTTGTTGGGGAGGTTTTGTTGTTGTTGTTTGTTTTGTTTGTTTGTTGGTTGGATTTTGGTTTGGTTTTGTTTTATTGAGACTGGGTGTCACTATGTAGCATAGGCTGGCCTCCAACTCCCAATCCTCCTTCTCCTCAGTCTCCAAAGTGCTGGGATCACATGGTATCAGCATGCCCAGCATGCATGGCTTCTGGAGGTGGCTTCTGCCACACCCTAACAGTAATGACCTACATATTCATAGCCTTTTGTGCCAGACAAGACTTAAGTGGGCATTCCTTAGAACCCGAGACAACATGCAAAGGTATACTTTACCCCGAGGCAGTGGGAGATGTGTCCTTTAGGCATTGCCTCTTGTGCTGTGAATAAATGAATCACTTGATCAGTTAATCTGTACTGGTTTTGAATGGCTGAACTGCTGGGTGCATACTTCAGGAAGAGCGTTATCACACCTGTGAGCCGTGTTCTTAGACTTTCCCATTAATGTTTTCAGAGACATCAGCAAGAATCAGATATCGGACATAGCTCCAGATGCCTTCCAGGGCCTGAAATCACTCACATCGCTGTAAGTGGGGCTGGGGTGGGAGGCACGTCCGCATTTTTCAGGAGGTGTTTATCAAGGCTTTATGTTCCCTTACACACTTGTGGCAATCTGGTAAAAGAAACAAATATTTCTTCGGGGGAAATTGATCTCAGGGAATATTTCTACAACTCACATGCATTATTTTTATTGATTAAGTGCCCAGCGGCTTTCCCAGTTATTGGCTTCTAATTCGAATGCATCTTTGACTCTCACCTCGCTCCCCCTCCCACCTCACGCTGCACAGCGCTGTCTCGGGGGAGACCAGGCTATCGGGTGGAGAGAATGGTAATGTATGTCTGAGATGAGGCCGTGGCTCACCACCCTTCCTCCCACCGTTTGTAGCCTTGTCGAGGAGGGCAGTGCTTCCTTTTCTGATTTCCAGGCTGTTCCAACCTTGTAGTTAGTGTGCAGAAAAGATCTACCCCATCCCATCACCCTTCCTTCTGTGACTTTTTAAAGCCCTTATTTGGCCCAGTGGTGAGATTCAAAGTCCCACCCACCAAGGGCCACTAGACTCCCAGGCTAAGAAGGTGTGGGGTTTGCCCTTATTCCCTCAGCAGCTCAGTCAGGGCATAGGCAGTCCTTCAGCCTTCTCTGCATGTTTCCTCAGGCGGAGTGGAGACAGTGGTTCTTCCTTGTCTAACATGTGTGATTGACATGTTATACTCATAACTATAATTGACAGCATTTATCAAGCACTGATTGTGACCAGGTCCTCTTCGCAGAGTCTTACGGGCTCGATCCTCCCAAAAACATAAACGGTGGAGTCTGCTGCCATGTATCTCAGCTCCTTAACTCTTCTTGTTCCCATCTGTAACCTTGTCACCTCAGACTGTACCTAGCTCCTAGTGATGAAGGAAAAGGTTCAGGGCTGGGGAGATGACAGTGCATGCGTTACCTGCTGCTGATGCTTAAGGACACCCGTACAGGGCACAGTGGTGTACAGCTGTAACCCAGCCCTGTGGGTGGGGGGAGAGGAGAGCGGATCTCGGGAGCTCACCGCTCAACCACTCAGCTCATCGAGTGGAAAGCAATGGCGGAAGACACCCGACATCACTTCTGGCCTCCACACATACACACAGGTGAGCAACAAGCCATGCCTATCGACACACTCATCGGCATACATCACAGAGAGGGAGTAGGGAGGAAGGGGAAAGAGAGAGAGAGCATGTTAAATAAGTGAAAAACACTTCTGTAAAGACACACTAATGGGTCTGAGAGGTATTGACTTGAGCCTAGCATATTTGGTGTAGAATTCCACTCCTGATCTCCGTACTATGCAGCCCATTCAACGTACTACGTACGTGGTGATGGTTTCGTATATTTATATCATCTAGTGCCTTGTTCCCTTCGACACCCCAGACAATAAAAAGGGTTTTCAGAGGCGTGCGATCTGTGCTTTGCCCCTTCACAACCCGCTTGCCTAGTTTACGAGCATGCCGGTAACAAGATGCACATATCCTCCCATCCCACTGGGCAGGGACCGAGGACAGGAAGTCCCTGATTCAGCTGGTGTCTGCTGCCTGCCGAGTAAATTAGTTTCATTTATCGAACAGAACATCTGGCTGGGATATCAAAGACGGGGCCGTGTGTGAGATTAGTGTCTGTTTATTGTGATGAGTGTCACAGAAAGGAGGAGACGGAGAGGCCCCTGCCACCAGGATCCCATCTTAACCTTACTATTCCCCTTGTCTGGTCTCCCTTAGCTGATATTTGGGGACAGTCTCAAGATAGCGGGATGTTTCCTGCCTTGCAGAAGAAATTCAAAATCTGGTTGCCAGACAGGAAATTGGCACACCTATAGTAAACTCAGGGGTGCGTGCCGAGCATTAAGTGAAGGGCCTCTTGGCTTTTGTTTACTCGTTCCTCCACTTAGTGGATGCTTGCTGTGTAAGTGAGTGGTGTGAGAGGCATTAAGAATATGACCAACAACCCAACAGAGAAGTCCAGGGCTCCTGAAGCTGACCATGTAGGGTAAGGGATGGAGAGTGTTTACCCCAGACCTGTTCATTCATTCATATATTCATTCAGTGGTGTTGATTGTCCTAGACCTTTGCTCTTTTTCCACTCTAGAGACCCGGCCATGGGTGTGCCCTGTAACATCATCACATTCAGGAAGAGCATAAAAACTAAGCCTAAAGGGGCTGGAGAGATAGATGGCTCGGCAGTTAAGAGCACTGGCTGCTCTTCTAGAGGACCTGGGTTCAATTCCCAGCACTTACATGGCAGCTCACAACCAACTGAAACTCCACTCTCAGGGGCTCTGACATCCTCTTCTGGCCTCTTCCAGTCACATACATAGTGAACAGACACACACACAGGCAAACCACCCAGACATAAAAAAATACTAAAAATAACAATAATAAACTAAGCCTAAGTAAATGTGTAAGTAGTATGAGCTAATATAAAGGTAAGTGCTGGAGAGAAGCAAAATAAGATAATAGATACTAGAAAATCTTAGCTGACCATTTAGGAGACTTCTGCAGAGGGAGAGGTGCTTGGTTTCAGACATGAAAGGCTAGAGAAGGTGATCCCTCAGGCGGGAAGCCACGCAGATCTGCAGGCTAGCACCCTCGAGGCTGACGCATAGGCAGGCAGGTGACCCACTAGGTTTGAGGATGCTCCATACCAAGGCATGATGGACTGCCTGAGGACCCCTACCCCAGCACCCCTACCCCCACCCCCACCACCAGCAGCTTGTGCCATTCCAGAAGCTCTGCCATCCATTGAGACGAACAGGCAGTGGCATTACTACATTTGCCACAGTGAGCAGTGGGACATTAATATGAATTACAAATGTGAGCCCGCGCCATCATGCTGACTTCTATTTAGTCATTAATTTGTTGAAGCATTAATGAAACACACCCGCAGGCTGATGGAGAACTCACTCTTCACTCCCAGTGGCTTCTGGAAATGGGCGGCAGTCGGGGAGAGGGGGCCGATTTCACACTTTCGCCATTTCTTCCTCCTACTATTTGCCTCCACAAATGACTGTCAGCCCACAGTCTTGATTTGAGTGGGAATTAAATACTTGCATAGCCCATGTCCTTAGACCTGAGAAGGGATTTTAACAGATGCAAACCAAGCCCTCTTTAGCTCTGTTTCCTGATCAAAAAGGAGGCTCAACCCCATGGACAGCAGAGTCTGTCAGGAGATGAAGCAGAGAGGCCCAGAGAGTCTCAGTTCTAGATTTATGAACCTGCTAGGGGCTGGGTTTGAAAGGTGAACCCATATTCCTTTCCCAGGCTTCTTAACTCGCAAGACATGAGGCCTCAAAATAGCAGGGGGGACACTGTGGACCTCAAAGATGAAATGTAAAAAAAAAAATCTGAGTTCCTTTCTTCTTAGATCTGAGAGAATGAGACAGACGGATAGAGAGTGGAAGCTGCCATCATCTGAAACAGCGAAACTCCTCAGCCTCCCTATTGAGCCAGGCCACAACTCAGCAATGCCTGCACCATCTGGAGATGCCCCCGCATCCCTGTAGCCCTGCTGTCTAGATGGGTGATTAAAGAACTCAGCTCAGGAATTCCTAGGATGCAGTGGGATATTAAAAGGAAACATTCTATAGGCTAGCTCGGCCTGATCAATACCCATTGAAGACACAGGCTGGCCTCCCACACTGCCTATTTACTGTGGGGCGTGAGTCACACACACTAGCAGCTCTGGAGGTACCACAAAGGGCCTGCTTTTTTTTTTTGCTTCCTTGTGGGGCTGATGTGCCAGGCTGGGCTGGAGTGCAGCAGGATGGAGCCTGTCTTAGCTCACCTCCAGGATGGCACCTCCACCCAGCATAGGATGAACTAACTGCCTGCCTCTGGCTCTGTGATAAGAAGATGGGATGAATGTGGCAGCCCAGAGCAGCAGGTGACCTGAGAGCTTGCACCCAGAACTGGCAGAGGTGATGGCCTCCCTTACGTCCTGCTGATTGTTGTCATTTGCTTTCTTCCAGGGTGCTCTATGGGAACAAGATTACAGAGATTCCCAAGGGACTGTTTGATGGGCTGGTGTCCCTGCAGCTGCTGTGAGTAGAAACCAGCTACTTTTTCCATCTTTGTGACTGTTTTTTTGCAGACCGAAAATGTTTAAGCCATGCTTGGAAGTGTTCTTTTGACTCGATGCCTATCATACTGGCACCAAAGCCTCTGTGCAGCGCGTCTCCCCTCCCCAAGGTTCATTTGTGTGGCCCAAGAGGCAGAGAGTTGGCAAACAACGCTAAAGCCAGTGTACATAAGCGTAGATGATACAGTCCAGAACCCTGGCCCTAGTGTGTGTCAGGAGTGGATTCAGGACTTGAAAGTGAGAAAGGAATCAAATTCTGCGAGAGGAAATGTCTTACAGAGGTATACAAAGCATTTAGGGAACTAAAACCTTCCGTAGGCAAACTCCAGACTGAAAGCTGAAACAGCTGCCCATAGGCATGTGACCTTGCGTGGGGTGTGGGTGGGGAGAAGCCATTAGAGAGAAGCCTGATCAGTCAGCAGTGTGACTGTCTGGTAAGGGAGGCTGAGGGCAAGTGTTTATTTCATGTAAGGAAGATTGTTGCCTCAGGTTTTAAGCTTTGGGCTTATTTATTTATTTTATTCTGGTCATTTGGGCTTAAATTTTTGAAGGAGATAATTGAACTCCGATGTGGAGAAATAAAGGAAGGAATTCAGCTTATTTTAGAAGACTTGATGATGAGCGAGAATCATCCCCGGATTGTGATTAGGTGGTGGCTACAGTGTTAGGAATTGGGCACTGCGCATGCATGCGAGCATGTGAACATGTGTGCGTGCGTGCACGCATGTGTGTGCACGTGCACACAAAGGAGTATGTGAATGTCATAATTCCTGTTGGTTAAGGATTGACCTTGAGTGCCCTGTGAGCATTGGAGAATGCCTACTCTCAGAGAGGTAAATGACTTGCCCTGTGTCACACAGCAAAATAAGCGTAGAAATTGAGTACTCTCGTGGTCACATGTTTCTAAAGGCTTCGGCTCCCTCAATAGCGCATGACAGGATTTCACAGGTCTTCATCTGAGTACAAACAGATTTGCATGTAATATTTTTAATTGCCTGTCTTCAAACAAACAAACAAAAAAACCCTCTAAGTCAGGCAAAGTATTGTGTACCTTTAATTTCAGGGCTTTCAGAAACTGACACAAAAGGGTCATGAGTGTAAGGCCAGGCTGGGCCACATTTGATCCATGAGGGAGGAGGGGAGAAAGATGTATCACCTCCAATTCCCAGGGAAGAAGAGGCTCCAGATTCCCTGCCTCCCGTGTACAGTTAGGAGGTGCCAAAATCTAAGTTTATGGGCCAGGTGGTCCAGCCAGATCTCTCTGAAAGGGGAGAAGGCGCGGGACCAACGACTCTTAAGTGGTAAGGTGGGCACAGGTAGTTTTGGCTTGCAAGGACACTTCTAGAAAGAAGAAGTGAAGACTTCCTCTGACCCTCCCATCTCATCCCTTCACGCACCCTAAATTCCTAAGTCCCTGGGCAGATTGCCCCAGGCTATATACCAATGTGAATCGTGTTGGAATGAAATGGCCATCAAAATTCTGGGCTGTGGATCCAGCATCGCAACCATCCGCTGAAAAGCAGTGAGAAAAGCCTCTCTGTCCCCCACATCTTCCTGCTTCTTCCTCCACTTCTCTCTCGTTCTTCCTGGCTGTAGGCGAGCAGATCTGAGTTCAAAATTCTCCAGGCCTTCCCTGGCCTTTGAGGCTGTGTTGTAGAATGGCATACCAGGGCTCCGCAAGGATCTGGGTGTGTCACAGATGGCGTTCTTTGCTTCTAGCAGAGAAAGTGAGTTACAACTGGTTAACTGGAGCCATTAATCCACAAAATAACAATAGCAACTGCCTGGAGGCGGGGGTACAGCAGGGGGGTGCTTTGGCCAGCTAGGCTGGTGTGAATGCCCTTATATGATAGACGCTGAAAGGAACAGGTCATGTCCATCTCCACTAAGGAGAGACAGACTGGACATCAAAGTGTCGAGCACTGTGAACAGTATGTATCCAAAACTCTAGACCAGCATATTTTTAAACAAAGGAAATGTGTCTCTGCTACAAGCTGACAGCAGTCAGGAGGTTGCAAGCCCCCCCCCCTCCCTGGGTTTGAAAGACAGGCCAGCTGAACAGCACCACTTTGAGCAGATGGAATTGACTAGCTAGGGGGTAAAGACAATGCTTCTCCCTCTGTGGAGACCAGGAGTTGACACAACTCAGACTGGCTGCCTTTCCAGAAAGAACCCGCGGGCAGAGCCGGAGTCCGTCATCTCTGGTTCTGGCCTGCTGTTGAGCAGTTGGAAAGCAGGTCTCCATTAGATCAAATTTAGGGTTCAGCAGGCTGTAGATTGGATTTCTCCTCATTTGGCTGGAGATAGTCTGATAAGAAGGCTCTGATTAGAATACCCTGGATGACTGGGTAATTGCATCTGCTTTGACTCCAAGGCGGTCACTGGGAGTTTTGTCTCCTCCACCCCTTCCTCCTTCTCTCTTGAGTGATTGGTTCATCTCAAAGTGGAAATGTCCCTTCCGTGCCTAGAGGACCTGGATATTTTCTTTCTGGCACTTACTGTGACACTAACAAGGACCAAGTGAATGTTTGTGCTTGGTTATTCTGTGCCCCCTTCCCTTTCTGATTGCTCTGGATTTAGCTGCCATCTTTCCAAATATGCCCAGTTCAGGATTGCTTCCTTGGCAATCTGCTTGCCATGGTCCTTTGGACAGGTGATCAGCACTAATAACACTGGGAGACTTCTCCAGGCAAGCTTTAGCTGTCCTGGAGTTGACCCTGAACTTGATGTGTTGTCCTCTGAATCCTCCCGAGGGTTACATCCTTAGTTTAACATCCAAGATCTCAGGTCCAATGAGCCTCAGGGCTACACATATACACACCCATGCAAGCACACACACACATGTACGCACACCCACATGAGCACACACATACACGCACACGTGCGCGCACACCCACATGAGCACACACATACACGCACACGAGCACACACACCCACATGAGCACGCACACACACACACACACACATACATACATATAGAGTTCCAAAACCATAACACATGAGTATAGACGTACCGGCTGGTGCCACAGTCCTAACCATGGCTTTTCTGACAAATCTGCCTGTCTTCCCCTTGGCTGATGGCTTCTGCGATAAGTTCTCGCTGCACAGTTGGAGGTTGAAAAGCTCATTCTTTTTTTTTTTTAAAGATTTATTTATTAATTATGTATACAGCATCTGCCTGCATGTATGCCTGCAGGCCAGAAGAGGGCACCAGATCTCATTACAGATGGCTGTGAGCCACCATGTGGTTGCTGGGAATTGAACTCAGGACCTCTGGAAGAACAGTCAGTGCTCTTAACCTCTGAGCCATCTCTTAGCCCGAAAAGCTCATTCTTAAACTGAACCTCAACCCTCTTTTCTAAGAAACTCAGAAGTCTGTTTTCATTGCCTTCAGATGTTTTTGGGTAGCTGGCAATTAATTAATTAATCCTAAACGGGTTCAGTACCAGCAGCCATTCCCTGTGTAAAGATACACTCGTCGTTTGCCTTCGTTGTTCGGGATGGGAGATAGTCTATCAGCTTCCTTGTTCAGCCTGGCTGCTGGGAAGTTTGGATGAACCCAGGGAGGCACCGGAGAAGCCAAGGTTAGAACAGAAGGTGTCACTTGCTTGTAATCCTAAGTGCTTTCCTTCCACCCCCCTGAGCTCTTAGGATATCTGAGGTGATGGCCGTCTGATCCTGTGTGGGCAGCCAGCAGGTAGGCATGTCCTTAGAGGGTGCACTTCGTAGCTTAGAGGCCCATCATCTGCAAGGCAGGAAAGGCAGTGTGTCATGAGGGCTGTCATTTTCCTTCTCTGATGGGCAGCTGCAAGCTGTGCTGTCCCGGCCTTCCCTGGGGAAAGAAGAGCTTTCACTTAACACTCATTGATTACATGGCATGCCTCGGGAAGTCACTGGAGTTGGGGGGGGTGGGGGGGGAGTTGCAGGGACAGAGGCATCAGAGATGGAGGCTTTTCAACCTGTTCCAGGAGGTTTTAAATCAAGCCAGGCTGCCTTCAGCCTAAGTTGTGGCACCTGTTGTTCAGTTTTCTTGGAAGGCAGACAGAACCATTTGAGGCTCTTGAAGTTTGCCAAGCCAACATGCCAATTACAGAGCAGTGAACCCAACTTCACTCCACATAGATCACATCTCCTCACAAGCAGCTTCACGTGCACTGCCTGCTGCTGCTGCCGCCACCGCCCAGGACACCTAGCAATGACTGAGTAGTTACGATGCCCAGGACTGGTGCTAAGCAACGGCAGATGCATAGTCTCGTTTAATCTTCTCATCAATGCTACAAGGAAGTATTTTGATTGAGGCCCATCTTACAGATAGGAAACTGAGGGTTAGTTAACTTGACCTTGCTGGCTCATATATAAGTTTTAAGACCAGGAATCGAGGATCTCATGTTTTCAGAGACACAGACATGATGCCGGGTGGGAAGAAAGGGGTCCTCTCCTGCCGCAAAGACAGCTCAACTCAGTGGTGCATTTTTAAGGGGAGAATTCCTCCCTTTCTTGTGAATCTGGCATTTCCTCAGGAAAGCCTTGAGTTCTGGAGTGTTCTGTGTAAATGGTTCTCTCTTCTTAAAGGCCTAATTAGTCACCAGGTGGCAATCATAGGGAAGTGACCACCCCAGTACCTATGTGACAAGGGGGCAGACCAAGTATAGCTAGGCAGGGTCACTTGATTGCCCAGCAGCTAGGTCATAGCCCTCCCTCTAGGCTCTGGGTCTCAGCTCTCCTCTGATTCTCTTAGGAAAGCCTTACCTGTTGTTGGGTTCTTCCTGTGTCACTGGGGTGGATAGATTGGCTGGCGTGTTTCTCAAACAGGCCACCGGATGGCGATGTTGTATGCTGTGTGCTTTTGTTTCAGTTCCATCTGGAATCACCATGACAACCCAAGGCCTGTGACAACAGCGTAGCCATTAAGGGGAGAGAAGGAAAGAGTCATCTCTGCCACCTTGCGAGTTGGAGAGTTCCTCCCATGCCCATTCACAAGTTCCAGGAGGAGTCTGGTCATGGCCAGAGTGCCTCTGTCCTGTGGCACTAGAAATCAGTCATGTCTTTCCTCAATCTGGCGTCAGCAAGTTGCTGAAGGTCAAAATTAACTCCCCATATTTCACAGGAGCGAGGGACATGAAAAGAGATTAGTCCTGTTACACTTAGTGGATAAAGAAACTTAGGGTGACAGAGGGTTAATTCTAATGAAATAGAAGAGCAGACAGGCATATTAATGAGAGAAAGATGCCTGGAGATCCCTCAGCTTAGTCAGGGGTCCGTAATAGCTCCCTTAATTGGCATTCGTACTAATACTTTATGCCCATGTGTAATAGCAAATACCTCTCCGGAGACACATAGAACATTTTAATGGCAGAGAGCCTTTATAATGCTTTCTTTTAAAAAAAAAAAAAGTTCTCCCCTGAAGGAGCCAAAGAAAAGGTCATGCCAGGGGCTGTTGGTACCATCTTCCTCCTCCCATGAATCCACGGTGTGCACGTTTGTGAAACAGAAACTAATGCGCAGGTTCAGTAAAAGGAAGTTCATGGTGCTGCTGTTCTGGCTGGGCTCACTCCTGTGTCCCAGGGGGTGGGGGGTCCTGAAAGGGGTTCCCTTCTCTTGGAAAACCCGCTGCACTCCCGCTTGACACTGGTTTTCTGAAAAGACATTGCACTCTCTGGAATCTGGTCTTGGCATCTGTGGCAAACACTCCATAAAAAGGAGGAGTAAGGTGACCACCTCTTTCCACAGACCTTGGGGCAGGTGTAGAGAAGATAAATACAACACAGACTGATAGCTCTGGGCCGCCGAGCCAACATGTGGCTGGCTGGAGTTGCCAAGGTGATTTTAATGCAATTTATCACTAAACCCAACTCCAGATGTTAGTGTTTTCCAAACCCTGCAGTAAAGGCCTGTGAAGATAGGATATGAGCAAGGGTAGTGGCTATCAGTGGGGCTTCAGCGGCCTTTCGAGACTGTGCTCTTCTTCACAGATCTCAAGGGGCTCATCTTCTCCCCACCCCCACCCCTCCCACCACTTGAACCCTGAACAAATGAGGCTGCAAGCTGCTACCAGCAGTGAGATTGTCTTCGTCTTTTCTGACAGGCCAGGCCAGTCCCCTAGCAGGGCATGAGTTATAAGAACTGCTTCCATACCAGGCTTGGGGTATTTCCTTCCCCACGAAGCTCTGGCTTTGTGTCTCCTACCCTGCTTCTCCTGGAGGCGGCTGTTTCTGGAGAGGATTATCTCCCAGCAGCATCTTTATGTTGGGTAGTCGATGGGGGGAGAACTAATGCCTCTTGACATAAAACATATGTGCAAGTCCAAAGTGCTCCAACGAGCAGGGGGTGGAAGCATGTCTCAAGGCTTACGTGCAAATCTGATGTGCTGCTCTCCTCTCAGCCCTCCAATTGGAACTTGGCTCTTCTTGTTTTACGTTATTGTGAAATCATCACTAAATTTGATGGGGAAGTCTGCCTTTGCCTCCTCCTAGCCTGTGACTCCTGCTTCCTCTTAGTGAGGGGATGGGTAGCAGGATAGTAGAGTGGTTAGACTAACGGACCATCCGCAGGTCAGGGAACACTGCTCCGTTATTTTATGCCTTTGAGACCTCACAGTGTCGTCTAGAAAGTGGAGATAGCAGTTACTATGGAGAGCTATGGAGAATTAGATATTTGTAAGGTGTCAGTATGAGTGCTTAGTGTGGACTGATCTGTCAGGTTACTGTTCACATCGCCCTATCAGCCCCTCGATATGCACATGGTTCCTGAGGTTCCTTTAGTAGGGTTGGCCCGGAAGCCCCAAGTTAGTTCTGCTCTGAAGACACTTTACAGTTGAGGGGTTAGTGTTTGCAGCCGGGAAAGAGGCCTCTGGAATGAGGCACATGAACATCCCAGTGTAGAGGATGCTGTTGTCTCTTGGTCATTCCAGAATACAGGAAAGCTTCATAGGGAGGAGGATAAAGAGCCATGAGCACCATCTCCCTCACCAGCACTTAGCTATCCCTGAACATGGAACCCCAGCCTCACAAAACTATAAAGATACAGAAACTGCCATCTTCTGTCAGTTACACTAGGGTGAATATGCCAAGCTGAGATGCCTCCCTACTCCCAAGAAACAAACAGGGTCTCCTAGACCCAACCAGGCCTCTGTCTACCCAAAGTATCCCCCATACACATCAAGGCTAGCGAAGCTAGGCATACAGATAAGCTATACAGATAAGAGAAAATGCATGTAGATTTCAGTAGAGAATGGGAGGCGAGCTGTGCAGTCACACAGGCTGAGGGGAACTTGACCAAGTCTATCGTCATTCTGACCCTGTTTCCTTGTCAGAAAGATGAAGGTGATCGCAACACTATTGTGTGGGAAATATTTGGCACATGGGTGTGGCCACCACAGATGACACAGCCTTCTTGCCATCATTTCTAAAAATATTTACATTACTGAACCTCAAAGGAGGATGAACCAACTCAGGTCAAATATTGTAGAGGTCTTTACTCCAAACAAAGAGGTTTAAAACTAGCCCATGTCCATCCTCTAATTGCTGAAGTTCATTGCAAGTACAGTTTGAGCATTCCTAATTCAAAAAGCCTAAACACTCCAAAATCTGAACCTTTCTGATCACCTGTATAACATCACAGGTGGAAAATTCCACACTTAACCTCACATGACAGATCACACAGTCAAAAACAAAACAAAAAAGCATGCAAAAACCATTATAGAAAAGGTTCTGCTGGCCTTGTATATAAGGTGATTATGAAACATAAATAAAGATAAATTTGGTTCCCTCCCTCAGATCTCTCATTATACATACACAAATATTCCACAGTCTGAAATTCCAAATACTTCTGGTCCCAAGCATTTTAGATAAGGGTTGCTGAGCCTATAGTCTTTTTCTTCTTCTTCTTCCTTTGGTGCTTTTCAAATGCCCTCATCTCTTGCCCATGACCAGATAACTCAGAGCTCCTTTTATGGCAGCCAGACTGAGTTGAGTAGCTGCCAGTCTTCTTCCCCACAAAGAGAAAGAGCAGAGGCAGGCTGCTCGATCTTGCCGGCGCTGAAGTTCAGAAGGCCATCCACAGCGTCTAATTCTCCATAAGCAGCTTAATTTTATCTCTCCCGACACCTCCTCATTGTGCCTGGGGGAGCCAAGCAGCTGGTAGAGGATGACTGTCCAAGAGACTGTGCCCTGCTCTGTCTTCTTCTGCCCCCTGTTTCATGAGCGCTGCACCTTGAGCTCTGTTTCTTAGTAATTCGGCCAGCCTGAGTTGTTTTAATATCTCACCTCTTTGAAAGAACATCTCATGCTGAGAGATGTAGGAGCAATAGGCAACAAAGGAGCACCCAGGTGAGCCAAGGAAGCCAAGCTGGACCTGGTGAAGAAGAAGTATCGCCAAGATCCACACAGTCTAGATATACTCTCCAGGCAAGGCAGAGTTGCTGCTTCTCTGTCCGCAGAGCCGCCTTCCTTGTCTGAATCAAATACTTCTCAGAACCAAGTATTGCTGTTGGGCTCATGAATCTGGACTAGGGTGTCAAGTCCAAAGCCTTGTCAAGCAAGGAGGCTTCAGGGGAGGAGGGTACACAGTAGGGAGGCATGAAGACTGTGGCAGAGAACATACATCCTGCCTGTGAATGTGTCCAATGCACACTGCCAACACCAGAATCATTGCCAGAGGTTTTGAGATTTGTTTTCCAAGAAAAAGCAAAGATTTAATGTAAGTGTGAGCGAGTATATGTGTGTGTGTGTAGTATGTGTGAGTGTATGTATGTGTGTAGTGTGTGTGTAGTATGTGTGAATGAGTGTATGTATGTGTAGTGTGCATGTATAGTGTGAGTGAGTATGTGTGAGTGTATGTGTGTGTGGTATGTGTGTGTAGTATGTGTGAGTGTATGTGTGAGTGTATGTGTGAGTGTATGTATGTGTGTGGTGTGTGTATAGTATGTGTGAGTGAGTGTATTTGTGTGTAGTATGTATGAGTGTATGTGTGTGGTGTGTGTGTAGTATGTGTGAATGTATGTGTGTGTAGTGTGTGTAGTTATGTGTGTGTAGTGTGTGTTTAGTATTGTGAGTGTGTGTGCATGTGTAGTATGTTTGAGTGTATGTATGTGTGTAGTGTGTGTGCAGTATGTGTGAGTATATGTGTGTGTAGTGTGCGTGTGTAGTATGTGTGAGTGTATGTGTGTAGTGTGTATAGTATGTGTGAGTGAGTGTATTTTGTGTGTAGTATGTGTGAGTGTATGTGTGTGTAGTGTGCGTGTGTAGTATGTATGAGTGTATGTGTGTTGT
>JAQHUG010000037.1:7977469-8017068 GCA_028555095.1 Dicrostonyx torquatus
TGTGAGTGAGTATATGTTTGTGTGTTGCATAACATTCCTAAATTCTGACACATAGAGAGGTCTTACTATAAAATGATAGGAAATACAGGATTCTTAGGCCATTGGCTAAGCCATCCTGGTATCTTTATGGAATAGTTTCACATTTCTGGCAAGATGGTGCTCTCCGAGGCCTTGAATATCAATATTTAGAACAAATTGTTTGCAATTACTTAAAAATAAAATACCCAAGCATACTGGCATGAGCCTTCAATCCCAGCACTCAGGAGGCAGAGGCAAGCAAATCTCTTTGAGTTTGCAGCCAGCCTGGTCTACATAGAGAGTTCTGAGACAGCCAGACTTACATAATGAGGCTCTGTCTCCCCCCCAAAATTAATTAATTAATTAAAATTTAAAAGTAAAATAAAAGCTTGTACATGACAGACCTATTTCTGACCAGGTGGCTAGGCTGTTTTCTGCTCATCTCTGCCTCCTTCAAATGTCCTCACCTAGATTGACCTTGACCACAATTTAACACAGAAATCTCAGGAAATTGGGAGTGGGGGTTACAGAGGGGATGGGCAGATGGGCGGGGTAGATAAGGCATTCATAAAGAAGCAGCTGAACCCCCAGAGACCTCCCAGCATGCACTTGGAAACTCTCCTGTCCTGACCTTGAGCAAAGCCCTCAGACTCTGCTTCAGTTTCTTCGCCTGTAACTGTAAGGTGGCACTGCCCATCTGCCCGGGGTTACAGCGAGAATAACAGGGGGTCCGGAAAGCACTCTGGAAAACAAAGAGTATTCTAGCAACGTGAGCTCTTTTCCCCACTCTGAGGCAAAAGGACATCTGTGTGGACCCCAGGGACCTTGCCTGTTATTAGCCAGATTAAACAGGCAGTTCTTCTTCTGCTTGTCATGGCCCCAGCTGCCTGCCAGTACCTGGAGCGCTCAGGAGACTGCAAGGGAGGTGGGCTTCCTGCAGGGGAGGGGAGGTTGGCACCCAGAGGCAGCTCTGCCGGCACTAACTCTGGTCCCTGTGGACTGTGATACATAGACACTCTTGAAGTGAGCAGGTCTGTTCTGAATCCCGGGTCAGTCACCACCAAGGGAGCTAGCCTTGAGAACTGATGTATAAAATTTCAACATTTTTACTCTTTGGTTTCTTTCCCGCTCATTCAAGAAGGAAGGAGAAATGATTTCACCATAGTTGCAAGGGCACAACGAGTCAGTCCAGAGTTAGAAGGGAAAAGCTCAAAACCCAAATTTGTTTAACTTAGCAGCTCCACATTCTGAAACTTGCCTGTGACACTCAGAGCATCTGCTGGACCAGTGTCTCACCCACTTCCTGTGTCGTTCTGTGAAGAAGGGGACAGTACAAAGAGCTATAGCAGAAAGGGTCCCTTTGTGGGTAGGAAAGCTGAACCCAAATCAGAGCTGCCTTCAAGGAGAGACACCCCTGATGTTGCATATGAAGTTGGGTTATGTGCCCTAATAAAAGATAAACACTAGTAATGAATGGGGAAATTGAAGAGATTGCTTTTGTGTTAATGCAGATCACACACAGGGCAAACAAGAAAACTTAACAATAACCTCAAGTCGCAGACTGAGGTGAATGGCAGGAAGGAATTGTACAGGGCTGTGAGAGGCAATACTGGAATTTCAGGGTTCTGCTGTGGGTGAAGGGGTTCAGGGCAGCCCTCCCTGAGGAGGGAGAGAGGATCAGGGCAGCCCTCCCTGCGGATGAGAGGGTTGGGGCAAGTCTCCCTGAGGAGATGCCATTTGAGCTGCAAGTCCAGCCTTTCCCAAAAGGGATATAGAAAGGACTCAGAGGGTCACCCATAGAGTGCCTGAGGAACAACAGGTGTCCAGTGGGGCTGGAGGGGAATGGATGAAAATAGCAGTCTTCTTGGACTGCCAGCCCCCAAATCATGACACAGAGACTTATTAATTATGAATGCTCAGCCTTAACTTTAGGCTTGTTTCTAGCTAGCTTTTTTTTTTCTTCAGCTTTTTATTAGACCAATCAGATGCCTTAGGCAAGCAAGGTGAAGCAGTAACATATCTTTACATAGTTAAACAAATGCAGCATAAACAAAAGCAACACGCCTTCACGTTGGTAAACAATTATTCACAACACAAACAAATGTACCACATCTTGACTTAAACAAATATTCTATTCCACAACAGATGAAGGTATGAGGTTATGATAAAGGCAAGAAAGGTGTTTCTGTGGTGTGTGCTTGCACATGAACACATTTCCTCCCTGAGAGGATGGCCTATAACTTTCATCAGATTTCCAGTGAAGTCAGTGATCCAAACAAGCTCCAAGGAATTCTCTGAATCAAAAATTGTCCTGACTCCATCGACTAAAGCCTTATAATAATTGTACCAAGTGATTTTTTTTAACCCTTTCTGATTCCTGGAAGCTCTGAATTCTAAAGCAGAAAAAAATGTAGTGCTGGGCTCTACTCCCAGCTTTTCTCCAAGGCAGCAGGACAAGGCCAGGGGCAGGTGGTGGTAGGATGTGTAGCACAGCATCCATGGTGATGGGGGCAAAGTGAGGGGGTCGAGGAAGCCACCGGAACTGGCCTCTCTTTCTCTGGGCCGCGGTGGAAACTCAAGGCCACAGGGATGAGGGAGGGCCGCTTTCCAGCGGTCCCAGCAGGTGCGGCCAGCCCTTGCTCCACTGGCAATGACCAGAGGCCTCTCTTCTGCCTGCAGCCTCCTCAACGCCAACAAGATCAACTGCCTGCGGGTGAACACCTTCCAGGACCTGCAGAACCTCAACCTGCTCTCTCTGTATGACAACAAGTTGCAGACGATCAGCAAGGGGCTCTTCGCTCCTCTGCAGTCCATCCAGACCCTGTGAGTACACTGCCCTGGCAGCGGCGGACCCCCACCGCCAAAACGAGGGTGGCCTGAGGCCCTCTGGGAGGATTTCTAGCACGTGCAGCAGAGATGGGAGATGGAGCTCAAAGCACTTACCTGTATGGAGCATCCCAGCAGGGTCTAGCCGGGCTGGGGTTTATCTCGCTTTCAGACAGGTAGCCTCACAGAAACACAGGAGGATGCCACCGTCCCTCCCAGATTCTGTGTGAGCCATCTAAAAAGATCAGGGTGTGGCTTACTCAAGGTCACAGATAGTGCAGGATTCCAAGGGTGGTAGAACTTGCAAGCTATACTCATAAGCACGGTAGCCATGGTAGTGTCCTAAGCAGTCTCCATATTCATGAGACCCCATCCCCTCCTTCCGGCAGCTTCCCGAACCCTGCAAAGCCAAGCCTCTGATAGAGGCTTTCCAAGCATACGTTACGCACCCAGAACTCAACTCCCAAGGCTTGCTGGTGTGTGTAAACACTGCAGGTAAACAGACGAGTACAGGTCTCAGTCTGTGGTCTTGGCAGTTCCAACCTCAGATTTCAGCCCCAGCACCAGGCCCACAATGAGCCCAGGGCTCTCCTGGAGACCCTGGAAGTCATCCGGCCCTTACTTCCCAGTAGTGAGAGGCAGGAACCAATATAGAATGAGAACAGCTGCTTGTTATTGAATGCCGACCACGTGTGAAGCTCCGTGCTTAGTGCTGTGGAGGTTTTCTTACTGCTCAGAGGAGCCCAGCGCCCATGGCACTCCTGTGATGCTAAGGTGAATGGCGACAATACTATATATGGAACCCCCACCATATGCCAGTCGCTATGCCAGCTGCCTTCTGTGCCTGGTATCACCAAGCTTGGAGAAATAAGATGCATGTTACTCTAAGTGTAAACTCTGAAGCTCTTGCCTGGCATTGCCCCTCAGAGTTGGCATGGGTGAAGTGAAGTCAGTCAGCAGTGGGTCCTGCCCCGAGAGAGAAGAGCTGAGAGGCTGATTGCCCAGACCAGATGTTGGCTGCATCTGTGCTGCCTTTGGCAGACAGCTGGGCACAGAACCCCCCCCCCCTTTGAGTCCTCTCTGAAAGCAGAGCCTCAACACTAGGGTGCTAGCAACACCAGTTCGCTAGGACACAGCCCAAGGCAGGGTGGTGGTGAAGCAAGGTGCTGCAGGTCACCCCCGATTAACAGCCCTGTCCCTCTTTCAGTCACTTAGCTCAAAACCCATTTGTTTGCGACTGCCACTTGAAGTGGCTGGCTGACTACCTTCAGGACAACCCCATTGAGACGAGTGGGGCCCGCTGCAGCAGCCCACGCAGGCTGGCCAACAAGCGCATCAGCCAGATCAAAAGCAAGAAGTTCCGCTGCTCAGGTAATCAGGTTACTGGAGTGGGGCCCCACTTTCTGACTCAGAATACAGCAGCCCCAGAGAGGCCAATAATCCAATCTGGAGGACAGCGAGCGCTGTAATGGCTCCTGGGGAGCATCTTTGCAAATTAAATTGGGGAAATTCAGTTAGCCCTACAGAAAACCAATTACCTTATGGATTTAAAATAAAACACACTCACACAATAAAAGCATGGGGGAGGGGCAGGCGGCTTGGGAGAAACAGAACCCAGGCGCAGTCCAGAAGGAACTTGGTAGAAGCTTGGAGACTCTCACACACGTGTGCTTGAGAGGAGGCCAAGATTTATTTTGTCATCTCTGAAGCCGATTCCCCAAATGGCACAGAAATATACTGCCCAGGCCGGGCTTTAGTACAGCCTTCAGCCATAATGGGTTGGGTTACAGGTTTCACAAACACCTTCCCTATCTCCTTGAAGCAGATGGCTGTTCTCTGATGATACGGGAAACAGCAGGCTGTGGGGAGAAGCAAAGCCTGTGTTCCCATGCCCAGCTCTGTCTAGAGACTGTCTCCCTCTCACCCCCACCCAGGAAGGACAGGGAGATGAATGGCGAGAGAATTTGCAGCCCACCTTGGAAAGGAAGGTGGTCTCCTTGACCAGTGACTGCTTGAGTGAGCAGTTAGACATCATTTCATTTTTCTCTTTTTCTACCGGAAAAGATCAGAACTGTCCTCTGTGCGCTGTGACTGATAAACCCACAGCAGGAGGTCCTGAGATAGGGGGAGCCAACCCTGACAGTGTGTATCTCAGCGAGAACTGTGCTCCCATCTATCTCAGAGAGTGCTCAGCCAGTGTGTTTCCCAGGAACAGTGCCAGCATGCGGACTGGCCATCAGCAGACCAGCAGGCAGATTTTGGCTTCCTTGTACCATGTTCTTTGTGCTCTAAGTCAAATTCTGTCATATGTATCCCTGGGATGACAAACCTGAGCCTTTTGTCTTACTTTATTCGCAAAGGTAAATACCTGGAGAGGGTCTAGAGAGATGCAGGGACTTTGTGGCAGTCGGGGCCTTGTCTCTTTGCCTTCCCCAGCATGGTGGCTAGAGAGACAGTTTCCTGTGCGGAGCACTGTGCTAAGTGAGCTGCTTTGATTTGCTGCTTCTGATAGCTGCTTGAGCTCAGCTGGTGAGATCCCACTCTAGAGCAGGGGGAGCTGAGGGCTCCAAGGTGAAGGGTCACCCACGCACCACAACCTCGAGCAGTAGGGTCAGGACCAGGCTCCTCATCGCTCTCTCTTTGACACTGTTACTACCTAGGAGGAAGGCTGTCCAACTGCTTGAGTTGCTTTCTTCCTAGTCTCCTGGATCCATTTCTAATCCCCAAACACTTTAGATTCCTCCCTAAGTCTGGTAGCATCTCCAGGTAGAAAGTCTCCCTCCAGCAGCAAGTGTCCTCTCTGTAGCAGACCAGTCCTTCCCAAGGCTTTCCTCATGACTACCCACAGTGTTCTTTTCTCTTTTGTCTTTGCCTACTCAGGTCTGAATTTATTAGCTTGGCCAGTTAGTAGTTCCCATTAGAAGGGTCGCTGAAATCAGAGGAGGGTAGGAAGCCACCTGCCGTCCTCGACCCTGAGTCTCAGGAGGGTCTTGCCCACGCCCCAAGGCCACAAGCTGAGCCTAAACCTTGGGTGGCAGTACAGGGATATAGGTGACATTGGATCCAGTGACTGGTGCCCTATATTAGTCATAGCAGTGACCTAGCGTTAACTGAGGCTAGGCCAGGTAACAAGGTATGGGTGATGCGTACAGAAAGAACAGAGCAGGGAACGAGAAATAGATGTTGGAACTGGGAAACAATTAATGCTAGTTTTGAAATCTAGCTGTGCCAACGTCTACCCATCTACCTTGGTGTTTACAGGATCCTGGCTTCCTATGAGGGGCAGAAATGGATGGCAAGGAAAGAGAAATGTGGAGAAGAGGACAGGACTCTTGAGCTGACTTTGTCTAAAATATCATTTTGAAAAATACTAAGGGAAAAGCCTATTCCCATAGAGGTAGTGATGTTCAGAGTCCAAATAAGCTTGTCTTAGAACAGTTGGTATGCTTTTATGTAGCCATGGGGGAGGAGCAGCAAGGTTACCACTGAGCTCCAAAAGCCTTGGCTTTGAGAAACACCAGGACCCGTACCTTGGCTTTAGGGAATACAGAACCCATAGCCTTGAAGATTTGTGTTTCCACAAAGCTCCAGAAAGGGGAGGGGGGAGGGGTGGCAGTTGACATGGACTCGAGCTGACAGATAATAACTCTGCGTTTTACTTTCCCCTAAAAGCAGCCCCCTTGAAAAGACGGCTGATGTGATTAGGAGCCCATTTGAGGGCCGCTTCTGCAGTGCACACAGCCTCTCCATGGGTAGGGCATCTGGCTTCCCAGCCGCTTTGCTCTGCCTCTATCAGCTGCATCCATCGCCCTGGACCCAGATCTGTTTAGGGGTGGATGCTGCCCACCAGGGGTGATCTAACAACCAGTTAAGTCCTTCAGCACAGGCCCACCTGGGGAGCACTTGGCAGCTGAAGGACACTGCCTGTCTTCTATCAGGCTGTCCCCTTTAGGGAGAAGCCGTTCTTATGGAAAAGACAGGACTCTTTGGTATAGCTCAGGGGCACTTTAGAGACCTCAGAGTTCATCCAGTCCACTCCAGAGACAAAATTGAGAAAAAAAAAATCTAGGCTGTGATTTTCTAGACACAATCTGAAATACTATGATGATTTTAGCATACTAGAAAGATTCCAGATCTTTTGCCTCTGGGACCTTCCATGTCCTTTTAGAAAAGCAAAGCAAGAAGAAAACCCAGAAGGAGCTTTATAAATTACATTTTCTAGCAGAAGTGTGGAGATCATAGGACAACCTTCAGGAGTCTGTTCTTCCACTATATGGAGCTTAGAGATCGAACTCACATCACCAGGCTGGGTAGCACATGCCTTTACCTATTGACCCATCTTAACCAGCCACACAAGGAGGTTCTAAAATTTGTGAAATGTGACCTATTCATACTGAGGTACTGATCAGACTCACAGGAGAAATCTTAGCAGAGTATTCAAGAGCCCTACAGTCACAGGTGTCAAACTGCAGTAGAGCCCACATTACCATTATTGTAGTCTGTAAAATCGGGCTGAGGAAAGAGAGGTGAGTGGCGCTAGGCAAGGACATGGGTGTATACTATCTCACTGGACCATTATTGCAGACAGCAACCCACAGAGTGTGGAGATGCTGAGAATGAGAACATCTTGTCACTGGACCAGTCCTCAAAACATATGGTAGACCTGTCCTGCCTGTCAGAGGTCAGGTGTCACCTGGCTATGGCTCTATTTCTTTAAGATATGCACAACTCGAGCCTGACACTAAGTAGAAAGGAGCCTGACCTATGGAAGGTGGCAGATAAAGATTGGGTCTGTGGCACACAAGACCACCAGACTAGGTCTACCTCATACTCTCCCATGATTCCCAGCCAGAGAAGGGATGTGGAAATCAGAAGGATCCTAAAATTAGATATCTTATCATCCAGCTAATCAATTGGTTCCTTTGCCCTTTCCTTCCTGTCTTACTCTGACAAAGACCCCCTTTCAGAAGCCAGCCTCTAACTACTGTCCACGCACTAGCCCGACTTCTGTGACCGTGTTCTCAGACCATGGTGACTGCCCGTGTCTCGTTCCCAAACCTGAGGCTCCACTGAGTCCCCCTTCTGTGTCCAACTGAGAATGTGTGGTTTTTAATTCTACACACACCCCCACCCTTCAAACCATCTCAGGGTGAACTGGCTATCAGCCCAAGGGATCTGAGGACCCTGCAAGGTACTCAGGAGCCTCCGAGCTGTGGGATGCTAAAGGGTGCTTTTGCCTGAAGAGGAGATTATGCTTTGCTAGACCATTGAGAACGATGGGAAATTGCTTTTTCTTAAAGGTCATAGATTGCCATGAGGCCCCTCAGCTGCAGGGTTGGCCCTGTGTCACAAAGCGTGAGAAGATGCATTGCTGACTTTCCTGTCCTATCAGATCACACGGTGGGATGGGGTAGGCTTCTCAGGCTCAATCTGGGGTCAATATGTCATTGGTGTGTAGTCTGCCAGGATGCCCCTGGCTATGAGTGTCTGATGGCTTCCCACCTGTCCCTCTGAGTCTAATGAGTTCTACTGAGTCTCCCTGGGGCAGGGCACAGGGAGGTGGGGCCCCTGTCTTTGGCAGGATCCAGTGGAACGCACTACTGGCACTAATCACGCTCAGTGGAGGCCTGCTCTGGCTCCTGCTTCTCCACGCTGCTTCCTCTGAGCTCCTGTCCTCTCTCTGATGCCTGCTTCCTGACCTTGACTCTGACCAGTTGCCGCGGGGCTTTCCTTTGTGCTTGATCTAACCATGTGGTGGAACGATGGAAACGGAACATGGTTCTGTCAAGCACCGCGGAAAGCACCGTTCTCTCCTGCAGCATGGCCGCCGCCACCGCCACCACCGCTGGACTCTTCTCTGCTCTGGATCACCACACCTGCCAGACCCTCCTCTCCCAGTCTTGACTCACAGAGGGATGGGGGTGGGAATCCTGAAGGAGTCAGGGATATGGTGACAGGGGTTTATAAAAAACCCATTGGGGCCATGCTAAGAGTATCCCACAAATCCTATGCAAATGAAGTCACTATGCCCCAAATCTGGTCCCATTTGACTCCAGGAGTGACAGCTAGGTTCCAACTCCCCATTTGAAGAAGACAAGTGTACCTACAGCATAAGCCCCCTTGTTTTGTGGGAGACTCCTGGCACAAGGTCACTGGTAGCTAATGCAAAGGGTGCGTCATCCTGCTCAGGACTTTGACCAGCACCTCTCTGGGCATGCACTTCATTTGAAACGAATGTAAACCTGAAAACATAGAACCAACACAGGCCTAAGTCTCCTTCTGACCCCAGATTTCACTCCTCATGAATGCTTAGATCTAGATCCTGCTGAAACCTGGTGTCCAACATGTTTTCTTAACCTTGGAGCACAATTAACATGGAGGTGTGGGACTCTTCATCTGGTGCCTTTTCAGAGGCCAGGAGAGGTCTGTGCAGACAATGGCTGTCTCTGACTATAGAGAGAGGGATCTTGGCACTTTCTCTTTAATTTGTCTCTTGACAAATCCTGGGCCTGGTGTAAGCAAAGCAGAAGACTTTGTTGCGGTTTCGTGCTGAAGTCTGTGTCTTACTCCATGAGTAAGAACTAAGGTGGAAAGAAACCCTTGTGTAACCGTAGGAGCCAAATTCTGCGTTGCCACCAAGCTGTGTGGTTCTATCTCCTCTCTCTGATGGTGACTCAGAGAAGGGCCCCAGCCACTGATAGTAGTAATAGGTGTCCTATTGGTCTTGCTGACCTTACATAGAGTTCTTGCTATTGGTCAGGCTCTGAATGCTCGACACCGTCACCCTAATTCATAACACTTTAGATCCCATTTTCCAGGTAAAGGTGTTGAAACAGGCTATTAACTACCTGACCCAGGGTAATCTAGCCCCCAACTGGCTGTGCTTTGCCTGAGTGCTTTCAAGTCCTTTCTCTTCTGGACACTCTTTGCCCGGAAAGGAAAATTTTTGGAAACTTTGACTTGAATTGATATGGCGTTGGAGACATTTTTCACATTACCTTTCCAGCTTACATCTGTTGTTAGAAATGACTTGAGTAAAAAGGAAAGAAAGCATCATTCAAGTGGCCCTGCCTTTACAACAGGAGCATATAAAATACCATGGGTACCAGCAAACACTCCTACCTAGAGAAGCATCCTTCCCCTTCTTGCAGAGGAGACATTCTTAGCACTTCCCACATCATGCGAGGGCCAGGCCTTTGCGAATGAGTCTGTGATAGTGCCCTTCCTCAGCGTCTCCGTGATGCTTTGGCAGTAGGCATAGGGCTGTACCAGGATGCTCTCCCTCTGTTTTCAGGCAGGTGACTGAGATACAGGGACAGCTTCATGCCCAAATGATAGCCAAACTTGTCCTAAAACAGCTAGTGTTTCTCGACCACAGGTGTCTGGCTCTCCCAGCACAGCCTAGGAATGGATGTCTGTATCGTCTGTATGTGTGCAATGTCCTTGTTCCAATCACACTCATGACTTGTCCCTTTCTTGTCCATGTCACCTTCTTCCCAAGCTGATAAGCCCTGGCAGACCTTTGAACACTCCCACCCCAGCTCCTCTTTCTAAGGTTCTTCCTCATCTCACCCATCTTGGGGAGGCTTGGGATAGAGGAGGAGGACTCTGGACACATGTGCTGGCTTCCCCTGCTGACCAGATAACGATGAACTTGAGATGCTTCACACTCCCCTCCCAGACATAGATGTAGAACAAGGCTATATAATAAAATAAAATTAAAAACTGCTGTCAACTTTCACCTGTCACCCAACCTCTGCCTATTAAAGTTTGTCTATGATTGTGTACCACGTGTTGTCGTTCTGAGATGTCCGCAAGTGGGGAAGAGGCCTGCAAGGGCAGAGGCAGGCAAATGCTAGGTGATGTCAGCTCCTCCGAGGCCCACTCCAGCTGGGATCAACCTTTATGGCCTGTCTTCAAACCCTACAAGAACCCTCCCATCCAGGCTCACCCCAAGGAGGAGGAGCTTCAACCCATTTCAGTTGGTCCTCTCCTCTGAAGTATTTCTGGCAGTGACAAATGTGCATTGAGATTGAAATTGACTTTTAAAGCTCTGGAAAAGTTAAAAATACTTTTGGGTAGTTATGAGCATTAGGCATAACAAATGGCTCCGAGGAACCCTGGGTAGCTTCCGTAATGAAATATGAAGTGACGGAGGTGGCATTTCGGGCTGGCTCTGACTGGGAAATGAACTTTTTCGGTTATGTACATACGCTGTTATTAACATTTCTGGTTCCCACTCATGTAAAATATCACTTTCCGACCCCCTCGTTATTACAAACCAGGGCAATAACAAAAACAGCAGGGGGAAGAATGCTGGAGAGAACACATTAGTCCATCGAATCTAATTGCAAAATCATTTCATTAAAATGGGTCAGCAGCTCCACTGCCGAGGTCTGCCAGTTATAACCTAACGATACTACTGAGAGCGATTCCTACTAACTACAGACTGCTCTCACCTTGATTAAAACGAAAATGCATTTAATAGGCGGCTGTCCCCAGCCAGTGCACATCTGTAGGCTCACAGCGAAGTGCAAACTGGGCTCCCTCCTGTCTTTCTGCCTTTGCTCAGTCGTCAGGGTTCCTCTGTTTTGCAAGTATCCCGATAAAGACCTGTTTTGAAGGAAACATAATCGTGCATGTGCCAAATGCCCCCCTATAACATCACCATGTCGCTCCACTGACAAGACCAGAATGCGCTTTCATCTAGCAGGAGTTGCAGAATAACCTAGCGCTCTGATATGTCTAAAGAAAAGGGTGCAGGGTTTATTCAGTGGGTGATGCGTGCAGGCCAGGAAAAAGATTTATATAAAACGTTGGACCAGGAAGCTGCTGTAAAATTGTGAAACATATGCATAGGTTCTGTTTATGCAAGTCTAGGGGTGCAAAGGGGACGAAGGAAGTGGGTGGGAAGGGAGTAGAGAGGAACGAAAGGATACATCCAGACTTCTGACTCCAGGTTTCAGCTAGATAGTGGCTTTTGAGAATGCGAGACCCACCAATTTTGTTCCCCATCAGCAGTGACCACAGGAAGATAAATGAGAGCAGAGAATACAAGAGCCAGGGAGGCGGGCGTTGGCTTGCGTCATCGTCCTAGCTCCCTGGAGGAGAAACCCATTCTGTCTGCCTCCACCACATCGGGCTTGGTGGCTGTTGCTAGAGATGTGGGGGATAAAGGTTCAATCACAAAGCACACTAGTCTACCTAGCATGAGTATTAGTCACGTGGGTCTCTGAAAGCTAGCCCTATCCATTCGCCATGCACCGAGAGCCCCGTATACCTTAGGGTCTTCATCTACAACGTTCTAACCTCAGGGGTTTGGAGGAAGTTTGGAGAAAAGCAGCCGGCTGCTGGTTCAAGTGCAGTTAGGTGTCAGCTGCTACCTTCAGGTCCAGTGAAGTGTCTCTGGCCTCTATCATGATCTAAGAAGCACAGGAGTAGAACACACATGTCCCTACTGTGCTTGCCTTTTTCCTTGAGACTCTGCCTCTGGTGTAACTCCCATCTTCACCCAAATGCCTGGGAAATAGGAGCTAGGAAGTTGCAAAGCCTGACCAAATGCACCCTACAACATGGGGACTGCACGTACTCCGTGTTGCCAGGCAAACACTTCAAACCATTCGCCACACACGCAGTGTTTCCACACTCAGACACTTCAGAAATACACACAGGATCCTCAGGTGCTAGCAGCTTTCCACGTGTGCCTTGACAAACGTGAAGCGAGCTCACACTGTATACCTGGCAATGCGCTGATGAAATGTGGGTGTGAGAGCGTGAATAACCCCCGCACAACACGCTCACGTCAGGAGAGCCACATGCCCTTCCCCGTTGCCACTAGCATAACTCGTGCTCACAGAGGTCTGTCTGACTGCCCCCAAGGGCATGTTTCAGAGACGTCAGTCTGTCAGGCCTGTTGCCGTCACCAAATGACCTTGGAAGAAATGAAATTTTGAAAAGAATAAATCTTAGGTCCAACTTCTAGCTCATGGGAACTGGCCTTTTCCTGGCATTAAAGAGAACTTCCTCTATGCAGAAGTCAGGTCTGACCCTGCATCCATTTTGTTTTCACTGCGTTTAAGAATTGGATTCATTGCCAGTGTATTTTAAATGTCTGGCTTCTCCTAAGACAACAAAACAAATCTCAGGCAATTGGAAGCCAGATTCCCAAAGCATCAGCATTTTGGGCTCCAGATACCTTAGTGTTCTACCCTCACTGAAGTCAGAGTCAGGTAGGATGCCAGTGGTCATTTAGCACCAAATGAGAAACTGACCTCCTTCTCTCATTGCCTGAAAGACCAGGAAGACCTCTAAGTATGTGACCCCTTCTCATTCCTTAGTCCTACCCTCCAGTGGCCCCCACAAAAGTCTGTTCTTAGTCTCCAGTCTGTAGATGGCAAGCATCATGGAATCAAGAATCTCCTACATCTGTAGGTTGGATTCTGTATAGGTGCCTTGTGGTATTTCTCCAAACAGAGCATATATAACATTAATCAACTTTTCAAAAGGTCCATGACCCATAAACGCATAAGAGAGCCTGCAGATCTGAAGCCTGGCTTCTTGGAAGACAGAAAGTGATGAGTGACAAAAGACCATGTGGGAAACACATACACGTGGGATGTGGAGAGTGCCAGCACGATGGTCAAATGGTCGTCAGTACTGTCTGCTATTTGACTCTGCACCATATAAGCAGTTTCTTCCAAACCTGCATTCACATGGACATGTGCCCACGCATGCATGTGCGCACACACACCCCTCTACCTCCCAACTCACCCAGCCACCTCACTCCCCACCTCCACTCCCGACAACTTTAGATCTTGTGCCAGGAAACCCAAATGATGATGACAACCCCCTCTTTGGCCCCACATAGGCTCTGAGGATTATCGCAACAGATTCAGCAGTGAGTGTTTCATGGACCTCGTGTGCCCTGAGAAGTGCCGCTGCGAGGGCACCATTGTGGACTGCTCCAACCAGAAGCTGGCCCGCATCCCAAGCCACCTCCCTGAGTATACCACTGACCTGTAAGTCCCACCCCACTCTACCCTTGCCTACATCTCTTTACCCATACATAAGTCACTTTGTGTTAACTCGAATGGGGTTCTCTGTGTACTTGGCTGAGAAAGACACCCAGACATACATGGGCAGGTTTCTTGCAAGTAAAGACCATTGTTGGTTCTGAACACTCATTATAAGCCAGGTTCTGCTCTAAGCTTGCATTTCTACTATGAACAAAGCAAATGGCACCTGCTGGCCCTTAGGTACTTAACAGCATTGCCAGAAAACTAGATATTAAATAAAAATTGTGACTAGGCAAAAATACAACTAAGATGATTAAATGTATCTAAACCACCTAATAACCATGCTAGAAAGGTACATTGGTTTATCCGAAACTGGACAATCTGGCTACAACATCTGCCATCCCAGTGATCATCAGGGTTGATTCTGCCAATCTGGCCAGCTAGGTGGGGACAGCTATAACATCCGCCATCCCAGTGATCATCAGGGTTGATTCTGCCAATCTGGCCAGCTAGGTGGGTGTCCCCACCCTCCTTCACTACTCCATATGTGTACCCCCAGAAGTGTCACACTTGGCTACAGAGGATGACCTGCCCTGATAGAACCTCCAAACCACCTCTCAAGGTCCCTAAAAAGGGACAACGTAAAACTTGAAGCATGGTAGAGGATAAAGGAGGGCCTGTGAGGCTAACCAGACCTGACATTTACCTCTCCTCTTCCTTCCAGCCTCCCTGAGACTGGCCAAGCTGCCTCTCAAATCTGAAACCCAAGTTCCCAGCTGTAATGTGGGGTGGGGGAAGCTGGGGGGACAATGTCTCCCTCTACACTTCAGAAGGCCTAGAAGGAGGACACAAGCATGATAATTTTTCTCTTTACTCTTGACACAGAGTAAGCCCTGGATACACAGTGGCAGACTTGTGGCTCTGGTTGCTTTCTGTGACTGTCCTAGTCACTGGAGGGCATAGTAGGCTCTGAGCACAGAGATGCTAGGTACAGGGACCCTGAGCCCCCTTGGAAGATAAAAGTCATCAAGAAGAGATGTGCTTGGGCTCAGGAGATCCTGAGTAACTTCCCTGGGGATTCAGGTTACCATTGGTACCCCCATAAAATGGAGCCAGGTACTTGGAATTTGACTGTTTAAAATACAATGTGTGTCTATGTGAAGTGTGTAAGAAACCACAATCCCATGAAGGAGGCATGGGAAGGCTCAGACTTAGTGTCTTCCTGCCTTTTCCCATTCACCTCTCCCTGCCAACCCCATCACCTCATACTGGAGTTTTTCATGAGTCTCGTGAACTTTACTGACTGTGAAGTTCAGGCAGAGCTCAACCAAAGCCGTGTGAGGAAGAGTGGCAGGCAAGCAGCCAAGGCTAAGCCCTTCCTCTTCTGGCTTCCCATGTAGGCGACTGAATGACAATGACATCTCCGTCCTGGAGGCCACTGGGATCTTCAAGAAGTTGCCCAACCTGCGAAAAATGTAAGTCAAGATGGGGTGCAGAAGCCACCTCAGCTTCCTGGGCCCTCACCCTTCATTCCTGCCCCTGTGCCCCTCCTGTCCCCTGCTGTGCCCTGGCCTGGAAACCAGGGCCACCGCGCAGAACAACCTAGAACTTGACTGTTGTTAAGTTGTCAGGCATCAGGTGGACCATGTGCTCCACACCTCCTTGTCTCCTTCCCTTTGTCGCCTCTACTTGTCTCTGCCCCCAGCCCACATTCAGTGTCTGCTTTAGAAGATTGAGGGGGTACTTGGATCTGGAACAGCAAGAGAATAGGGGTGTCTGGGACCCTGTGGTACTTGGCATTTGTGTGAGGTGTGCATGGAAGGAATCTCCAGCTGTTCTCAATAAGTTTAATCACAGAGTCCCCTGGTCCAAGTAGAGACTGGACTTAGGCAAAGGACCCGCATGCTGTTACTGGCTTCTGTAGTGCATGGTTACTTGTTGTCCCAACCCTCTGTCTCCCTCCCTAGGAGCTGGGGCCATGTCATAAAGACAGCAAGAAGGATGTTGTCCCCTGTGATAGACCTTGTCCTTAGCCAGGACTGCATGCCTGCCTCGTGGGTACCCATTTCTTTAGTCTTCCTTCAGCCATCTTATGCTGGCTTCATGTTCTGTGCTGGGCAGGTGAGGGAGCTCAGAGAAGTTCAATGGCCTCCCTAAGGCCACACATTGATTACATGTCAAAACTGGCTCTCAGAATGGGTCCACCTCAATCCTACCAGGGTGATCAGGCTTGCTCCCCTCCTCACCCCTGCTGGTGTCTCCGCAGAAGTGCAGCATGGAGAGAGAGGGTGGGCTTTTCACCATCTGACTGCCAGGGCACACTTGTCTTTAACCCATTCTTCCTACCTCACCCCATATCCCATCTCTCCCAGCCACACAGAGGCGTTTCTTCAACAAATTAAATGCAGTCCATCACTACTTAACAATTCCATGTTTACTAACTCATTTCTGTACCAAAATTCACAGAACTTTAAAATCACAACTTCTCAAGCTGTTGTGTCATTTCCATACATGTGGTAGTGAAAGCCCTACTCACCCCAACATGCGTCCCTTAACTGGGACGCGCATTCCTAGCCAGGGCTGAACACGGTGGTGCTCTGCCTTCCGGGTTCAGCTTCAAGCTGTAAGCAAGCATCCACTTTGCGGTTTATCCAGTGGCATGGGCTTCACAGTTCTGTGCTTTTTAGTGCCAGCTTGGCCCAACCACAGTGCTGGCACACTGTCTAGATACCCAAAGCCTGAGAGGGTTGCACTGTGTCTCACTGAGGGCACATGCACTGTGGAGAAGCTTTGTGCATTTGTTCAGGCGTGAGCCCAGCACTGTCGGCCATGAGTGCGATGTCGATGGATCAATAGTACAGTAAATACAGTGTCTGAGCAGAAAGCATTCACAGAACAAGCTTATTATTGATCGGTTGATGGAAATGCCATGACCAGGGGCTCACAGGAGCCTCGTCTAGTTTTCCCGGGAGCAGCGATTCAGTGTGTGCTCATTCGGTGTTCCTGGTGATAGAGAATTTAACAATCATGAATCACGAGGATTATCTGTAACTCCTCGTTTCCTGTTCATCATATTTCTCCCCATCAGTTCCTTGCAGCCAAGGGAACAGACGCCTTCTAGGCCCTATGCAGCTGCTCTCTCAGTGGCACCACACGTGTGTCCCTGCTGACTACAGCCACTGCCTTTAGCCACAGACCCCTGTAAATAAATCTGTGTCTGGAGCAGGAGATGAGCTAGCTGCCTGAGGGGATGGCAGAGAGCAGGGCACATGTCAGGTTGGTAAGGCTGTCACTGTGGCCCAGCACCCATAAGCTTCTGGCACCTAGCACAATTAGCAACCACTTAGATGTGTCGTTTCCATTTCTAACCAGAGAAAGATGCGCTTTGATTTCAACCTCAAGACAGATGTGGAGGTTAATATGGGCGAGAGGAAGGTACTGAGGTGAATCGGGCTGCACCAGTACCGATTTGCCCCGCAAACAGGATCCCAGGAGTCTTCACTTCTGCAAAGAAGACAGTCCCCCATACATGCCTTTTCGGTGAAAGTCACACAGACCGTGTTCCCACTTGCAATGGGGATGTGAGCACAGAGAAATAACGCTGTAGGCTGCGGGAAACAAGAATATGAATGTGTTATAGGAGGCAGCTGGTCCCCATCTTCAGCCGCACGCAACAGACCTGAGCGTGGCCAAACGCAAGCCCAGATCTCAACCAAAGGAACAGATGCCACTCAGCTAGTCCCTTTATTTGCCATGCAGGAGTGGAAGTTGAGGCTGCCAAATATCCCCTGCTGCACCAGGCCAGCTAAACATTCAGGTGTGGGGAAGAACCTGCAGGCTGGCCTGCATTGATCCAAGCTCAGCTTTGTCCTTGCCCACTATGTGGTCCTAGGAGACCCTTTGTGGGGCGGGGCCTTAGTTTCATCATTTACATAATGAGAATAAATTTACTCTCCCTGTGAGCGATGATGAGTGACAAGGCGCTGCTCAGAGAACTAGCGTCTGCCTCATATGTACAAGACCCCAGTTCGATTCCTAATACTGCACAAACCAAAGCAGACAAATAGGAAGAAATAAGGATGGATGGTGTTGGCAAGAGAAGATGCCAGAATCCAGTGCCAGTGGGTCGATTAGCCTAAAGTATCCAGTTCTGTATGTAGACAGGCGTTAGTTCTGCACAGAAAGTTTGGGGAGCCTGAGGAGTAGGGCAAAGGTGAGACAAGGCAGGGAAGGCTCTGGTGACCGTGATAGGACCAACATTAGCTAGCAGTCAACACTTACTGTCCGCTCTGTGCCAGAAAGTTCTAGTGTTTGCTTAATGTTACCCTCACGAAGCAAAACCAGAAGCTTTGGGATTGCTTCATTCCACACCTGAGAGCACGGAGACAGACTGTGCGGTGACTTGTTCGAGTTTAAAACTTAAGCAGGGGGGGTTGAGAGATGGCTCAATGGTTAAGAGCATTGCCTACTCTTCCAAAGGTCCTGAGTTCAATTCCCGGCAACCACATGGTGGCTCACAACCATCCGTGAGGTCTGGTGCCCTCTTCTGGCCTGCAGACATATACACAGACAGAATATTGTACACATAATAAATAAACAAATATTAAAAAAAAACTTAAGCATGGGGCAGAGCCAGGACCAGTGGCAGCCGTGCAGCTTAGCTGAGGAAGGTCACTCCATGGAAGACAGTAGTTGTGTATGTCCTTGCACACATGTGTGTGTATGTGTGCGTGCATCCATGTATTTGTGTATGTGTCCATGTGTGCGTCTTTGTACATGTGTATCTATATGTTTGCATGTGTCCATTCATCTGTGCATGTGTTTGTGTCTGTATGTCCCTGTGTGTATGTCCATGTGTGTATCCAAGTGATGTGTCCCTGTGTGTGTGTGTAGCCATCTGTGTGTGTGTATCCATCTGTGAGTGTATGTGTCTGTGTGTGTGTCCCCATGTGTGGCATGTATGTGTGTGTGCATATGTGCATGTGTATCCACGCACTCATCGGTACCAATCACCACAGGGTGAATCCAGCCCCAGGCCACTGGCTGCAGCCACTTGCTTAGCATGCCTGAAGCCCTGAGGACCATCCCTACCTCAGCAAGATTTGGGAAGGGGAGTAAAAAGACAGGAGGGAGGGAAGGGGGTAAGGAAAAGAGAAAAAGGGGCTCCACGTTCAGAGCTGTGGATCTTCAGTGGACTTCAGCCCAGTTACGATGCTGAGGAGACCCACCCATACATAGCCTGAAAACCGGCCAGCCTCTAGCAAGCCATGGGCACATGACTGGATTTGTTGCTACTTGCTATGTTTTTTTATAAGAAGTAGTTTCCCACTTTTAAAACACAGGATCTTTCACAGAAGCCATAAAATCTTGCTTTCTGGTACCTCTGGGCTATCAGATACCCTGGCAGAACTGGCCCCATAATCTCAGGTTGGCCCAGCAGAGTCAAGCAGAACAGCAACTATTCCCTTAGATGGACATGAGGTCCTGGTCACCTTTGTTTCCAAGGGACATGCTTCTCATCACCATTAAATCACCTGCCTGGAGCCCGCGAATACCTAAGCCTGTAGTAGTCCTTCAGGGAGGGACAGGCTCATGGTCCGTGGACAGAACCGCCTCATCCTGGCAGTGTGCCCAGACATATGCTCAGGCATGGCCCATTGTCCTAAGTTTCCAGAAAGGACACTTGGCTCTCTGATGCATTCCTCCTGGGACGGAGCTTTAAACAGGACTGTAGCTCTGTCCCCACTGCCGGAGTAGCTGGCTGACTTTGTAACTCCAGGGAATAGTGAGTGGCCTAGGAGAGCCTGGCCTCCTCTACCTGGGCTCAGGCTGGGAACTGTATCAATCCTCTTGTGTGCCTCTGTGTTCTTCGGGGAGAATGGAGTCGGGAGCACGCAGCAGCCTGCAGAGGCAGTATATGTGAGGCTTCTGAACCACCCCTAGGCCCAGCATGCATTTCTGTGGCTAGGCTGTTGTCAGAGCTACAAAGAAGCACCTTTTTCTTTTTTGGGAGGGGGGAGGAAAGGATTTATTTGACTTTATTTGACACTTCCAGGTAACAATCCATCATCAGGGAAAGTCAGGACAAAAACCTTAAGCAGAAACTGGACTGAAGGAATAACCAAGGAGGAATGTTGGCTTATTTCTTATACAGCCTAGGACCACCTTCCTAGGGAGCAGAGTCTGAGCCCTCCTGCATCATTTATCAATGAAGACAACCCTCAAAGACATGGCCACAGGCCAATATGCTCTGGGAAAGCCTTTGGTTGAATTTCTCTTGTTAGGTGACTATATGCTGCGTCATAAAGCTAACTTGGAAGTCTCTACTCCTTGTAAACTTGACACACCAACACTTCACTTTTTTTTTAAGTTTCTTATATTTATTTATTTAACTTTTCATCCAAAAAGGGCTGGAGAGATGGCTCAGTGGTTAAGAGCACTGACTGCTCTTCCAGAGGACCCTGGTTCAATTCCCAGCACCCACATGGCAGCTCACAACTGTCTGAAGATCCAGTTGCAGGGGACCTGACACCTTCACACCTTTTCTTTTTTTTTAAGATTAATTTATTTATTATGTTCTGTCGGCATGTGTACCTGCAAGCCAGAAGAGGGCACCAGATCTCATTGTCGATGGTCGTGAGCCACCATGTGGTTGCTGGGAATTGAACTCAGGTCCTCTGGAAGAAGATGCAGTGCTCCTAACCTCTGGGCCATCTCTCCAGCCCTAGAAGCACCTTGCTCTAGATAGGTCTGTAGAGACGAAGGGAGAGAGCCCACTAACTGACTGCATCTGTGTTCTGAGTCTTCCTGGGAGCAGAAGCATCACAGGAAGGTGCTGCATTGGGACCACACCCGAGCTCTCAGAAAATCCAGACACACTCGTTTTCTAGAATATTTGCTCTAAGCTCCACTCTGTTCCCCACCCTCCACTCCAGACTTCAGTGGTGAGCCCAGCTTTGGCCGATAGAGAGGGAACAGCAGTACTTCTGGAAAGCCCTATAACTACACCCCCACCCCACTTCTGTTTCTCATTCTGCCCGACTAAGGAAATGAAATTCACAAACCTTACAGCAATGGGGTGCTGATTTTGCTCTGTTGAAGAAACAGATGTCAGGGAATGGCCCTCCCACCTCCACTGCTCTGTCTTCATCATCCACTCCTCCTGCATGCTCGTCCCCAAGCAGCCTCACACCCCGGACCTAACCCTGATAGGAAAGCCTTGACCTCTGTTCCTACATCTAGTTTGGGGGTCCTGTGCTGTCTCCCCCATGCACTCCCTCCATTCCTGGCTTGTCTCTGACCAGGACTATCGGAACTGATAAGGAAACAGGCTGAGTAGCAGGTTATCACAGAAATGGATCGCAGTTCAGGAGTGCTCCAGCTAACAGGCCTTAGGGGAGGGACTTCAGGGGGTTAAGCAGGAGAGGAAGGGGTTGGGGAGAAGAGAAAGAACAAAGAGAAGATGATTTAAAAGATGGATCAGCTAGAGTTTGTCTTCTCTACAGCTGTCTACTGGGGTTGGCATTGCTGTTCCCTGGGCGCCCAGGCCACCCACGGGAAAGGCAAGTGTCTAACATTGGACCCTTGGGTACCATTATTTTATCATGTGCTTCAAATTGGTGCCCTGTCCATCTGGAAGGCTTCATCCCTGTGCTCTGTGAAAGGGTTTGTATGGCCCCATATCCATCCAAGGCTCTGGCATGAAGCAGTTTCCACCCTTACCAAGAGGTCTGGGCATATGGCCAGTGTCTGCAAGCCCAGCAGTTCAGCCAAACTCACATGCTCAGTGAGTTAGCAACATCCTCAGTCTCCTGTGCACAGTAAGAACATCATCAGGCTTTGTTCCACCCAGAAAACCACACGTGCCTTCAGCCTGGACCACAGGATAGTTCAGGGAATCCCTACTTCTGACTCCTGAAAGAGCCCTGGGTACTAGACTTTTCCATGTCTGTGCAGGATCTGCCTGCTGTCACTGTCCTAGTATGGTCTCCCATGCTGTGGACACCAGGTTTCAGAGAAAAGGGTCTACTCTCAGATGGGGGCATCCTCAGGAATGGCAGCACTAGGGCTGGGGAGGAACAGGGATGCTGTGAGAAAACCAAGATCCCGGGACTGGGGAGATGAGTCAGTTGGTGGAGTGCTTACTGCACATGCATGAAGACCTGTTGGATCCTCAGCATCCATGTATATTCAAGGGCAGCAGCACATGCCTATAATCCTAGAACTGGGGAGGAAGAGACAGGAGGATCCCTGGGGCTCACTAGCCAGTCATTCTACCTGAATCAGGCAAGCTCCAGATTCAGCGAGAGACCATGCATCAGAAAATAAGACAAAGAAAACTGAGAAAGATGCCTGATGTTGACCTTTGGCATTAGCACACACATGTGTACACATATGTACGTGTACACACACACACACACACACACACACACAAACAACCAAAGCCTCCCAACTTGAATTCTGCAACTCAATTATTCAAGGCATATATAAGTCCTCACACCTCCAGAGAAATAACGTAGGAAAGGGAGGGGTTGTTTCTTCAGTCTTATGCTCCTCGTGTCCCAGAAAGTCTAGCTTTGTAATCCAGCTCTTTCAGCTGTGAGAATCTGGAAATGTTATGCAATTTTCCTGGAACCCAGTCTCCTCAGCCATAAAATCGGACAGTTGTATTCTTCTGTTGGGTGTTGTTTGAGGGTCTGATGAGGTTACGGTAGTTGGCCTCTCCTAAGTAAGAAGTATCCGCTTGTGAGGGGCTTCTGCTGAGAGACCTACAAGCCCCTCAAATGAGTTCATCCCCACTGGGGGGCTGCTTTTTGTTTTTCTCCATCCCTCCTTCGAGGACCACTGCTCAGTGAGAGCCCTGAATGAAGAGAAGAAATAATAGTGAATCTCCCAGAAGTGAATCTCCCAGAACATCCAATAAGTGATTACACTGGAAACCCCTTAAGCCTTGGGCTGTGTGTGTTACTCCACCCATTAAGAGGAGTGCCTCCCTGTCCCAGTGCACAGATGCTGAGGACCCAGCGTCAGGGAGCTGGAGGCTAAGAAACCTCCACCTACCTGATTCTCCTGCTTCTACCCCTTCCTTCTAGAAACCTGAGCAATAATAGGATCAAGGAGGTGCGAGAGGGTGCCTTCGATGGAGCAGCAGGCGTGCAGGAGCTGATGCTGACGGGGAACCAGCTGGAGACCATGCATGGACGCATGTTCCGGGGCCTCAGTGGCCTCAAGACACTGTGAGTACCCAGACCTGGGCTCAGGTCCAGAGTGGGGAGGCAGGAGGCAGGGGAGTGAGGGCTGCACTGTGAAGGCTGTGGACATGGAGCCAAGTCAGGCACCATCCTGACCTTGTGGGTCCCTTCCTCTCTACAGCATCAGACTTTCCAACCTTTAATGCAAAGAAGCTGACATGTGAGCCCGCCAGCATGCCCACACACCTGAGCACATCCCACTCAGAGCCCCCTAATACTCAAGTGCATATTCATACCAGAAACATACTGAGGGATGCACACAGACACTCATGCACCCATTACTCATTAACACAGAAACACGTGATATATCCCTAAATACATCTGCAAACAAGCATCCACATTCAAGCACATATGTTGTAAATGGTGGGAGCAGCGGGCTGTGTCCCGCCTGGCTCCCGGCCACATGGCCGCACGTCCACATGGCTATACCCGTAATACACAAATCACACACAAACTGGATTCATTTAAATCCTGCCTGGTCCATGATCTCTAGCCTTTTCTTGGCTAGCTCTCACATCTAAACTAACCCATTATAAAAGTCTGTATGTCACCACGAGGTGGGTGACTTACCGGACGGTTCTATGGTACTTCCATCTGCTGCGGGAGCCTCATGGCGACTGGCTCACTTCCTTTCTTCTCCTCAGAACTTCCGTTCTGTCTACTCCACCCACCTAAGGGCTGACCTATCTTATAAGCCAGGCAGCTCTTTATTCAACCAATAAGAGTAATACAAAATACAGGAGAACACTCCCACATCACACATATACATACACTGAACTCATATGTGGGTCCTCTTCTTCCTGGAAGTACACGTGTGCACACTGACAGCCACACCATCTGTACAGGTGCATGTAGATAGCCATGGTTTGCGTTTACGGTGTGGCACAGTTATTTTTCTATTACTGTGAAGAGACACCATGACAAAGGCAACTTATAAAAGAAAATATCTAATTGGGGCTGGCTTAGAGTTTCAGAGGGTGAGTCCCATGACCATCGTGGCTGGGAGTATGGCAGCAGGTAGCTAGGCATGGAACCGGAGCAGTAGCTGAGAGCTTACTTCTGATCCACAAGTGTGAGGCAGAAAGACAGAGCCAACTGGAATGACATTTGAGGGTAACCTCAAAGCCCACCCCCAGTGACACACTTTCTCCAATATGGTTGCCCTCCTGATCCTTCCCAAACAGTTCCACCAGTTGAGAACCAAGTATTCAAACATAGGAGCCTATGGGGACCATTCTCACTCAAACCGCCACACGGTGTGTGAAATACAAATTCATATACATTGGTGTTGGTCCCAGTGAGGGTCCAGGCCCCTGCTCATCATCAGCCAAGCCTGAACAGTGACTGGCTGAGCCAGGAGATGGCTGTTTACCTTTTGAGAGGTGAGAACGCTACCCATGACCCTCTCCCACCCTCTTCTAGGATGCTGAGGAGCAACCTGATCAGCTGTGTGAGCAATGACACCTTTGCTGGCCTCAGCTCTGTGAGACTGTTGTCACTGTATGACAATCGGATCACCACCATCACTCCTGGAGCCTTCACCACACTTGTCTCCCTGTCCACCATGTGAGTGCTCCCAGGCTTGCTGCCCATTTCCTCTGGGCCCCACCCTGCAGAATTTCCTGCTATCTCAGCTTCCCAGACTGGGGCCAAGGTCACCTGCCATCTGTCAGGCTCCCCCTATGTGCCAGATACCATCTAAGTACTAAACATTATAGACCTGGCTCCTCCTCCTTGGGGCTGGCAGTGCAATGAATTGTCCCCATGATGAGAAAGTCTAACATGAGGCTTTGTGGAGAAACAGTAGGGAGGATTAATTTGTTGAAGAAAGGGGGAGATACATTTCCTTTACAGGAACAGTCATGCAAAGGCCCTGTGGTTGGTTGGAGCAGAATAAATAGGCAAAGCCCAGCAAGGCCATTGGTCTGAATATGCTGTGTAAGATGGGACCGGAGAGGAGGCCAGGGTCAAATTGCATGGCCGCAGGGATTCTATAGTTTCCAAAGCACACCACAACATGGAAGCTTTGCCGTAGAAGCTTTGCTATGGTCTGATGAGCAGTGGCTTTTAAAAGGTGATCCTGTCCACGCTGGTGTTTGTCAAAGCCAGAGTTGGAGCCCAGCTTTCTGGACCTGCCAGTGAGCACTCTGTCCGAGAAGTCCCCTGTAAAGAACACTCTGCAGGAGCCCTTCCGAGGAAGAGGGCAGCATAGGACAGTGGTTGTTGACTGTAAGGCCACGTTTCCCAGGTTCAAATCCTAGCTTCTTCTCCTTGGCGTGGCATCTTGAGACTGCTTCTTTATCTCAGTGCTTCCGATCTCTCCCAGCACAGCCCACCCCCCATGACTGCCGCTGGGACTGGTCCTGCTAACAGTATGGTCTGCATGGTCAGGCCTCAGGACAGACAGTTCTCAGAGTGTGTTCGCTTTACAGTTGCGGACAGTGCTGCCTTGTGCCTCCCCTGTCCTTAGCAAGCAGTTACATGTCCCATCTCCTTTACTCAGAAATGACAAAACAAAGTCGCAGCCCCAGATGCTCTTGCACCCCTTGTCACCTTCCCACCTGAAACAAAAGTAGAGTTGCAGAGTGGCTTGGGGACAGCCGTCTAGTCACTCCTGGTTAGTGAGCCCCTCTGCCCTCATACTTCACACCCTGTCTGAGGAGTCTGCGGTGGCAACTCCTGGATTCTACAGCCTAGGAGCACCCCTTTACTCCTCTCCCTCCTTCCCTATCCACCCTCTGCCTCAGTGACATGATGGAGGGGTAAGTTATTTAGCATGGTCCCAGGCCTGGAGCAAGCACTCAGAGTGACAACTGCTACCACCCTCGTCCCCTCCCCCATCAGTCTATCATGGCATTGCATAGACAGTAATAAATTATCTGTGGTACACAGGCTGGCTTCTGGATATGGAGAGGCCAACAGAGATGCCAGCCTCACAGAACTCAGTCAGTGGGCAGCTGCTGACAGTCACAGAAGTAACCTTGGTACGGACACCACCAGAAGAAAGTAAGGAGCACAGGTCAGCAGAAGGAATGGTCACAACAGCCCCAGGTTAGGAACACTGACAGCCTAGCCCCACAAACTGCAAGCATTTCCAGGAGGAAGGAGGACATGGACACTGTCCTCAAGTAGAAGAATTGTCCTGGAGACCTCACCAGCTTTGCCCAAGTGGGGCTTGATGGACAGAAGAGGCCAAGGCTGGAGGTCACAACACAGCCATTAGCATGGGCTATGGTGAGGGCACCAGCAGACATCCTCCTTTGTTTAGAGAAAAATTCTGCATCCTCCCAGAAGGGTTGTCAAGGCCTCATCACTGGCCAGGGAAAGCTAGCCTGGGCTACAGGAGTGGACCCTAGGCTTCCCGCTAGGGTCAGGATGGACAGTGACCACTCAGAGGCTATCTCTCCCTCAGAAACCTCCTGTCCAACCCTTTCAACTGTAACTGCCACCTAGCCTGGCTTGGCCGGTGGCTGAGGAAACGCCGTATTGTCAGTGGGAACCCCAGATGCCAGAAGCCCTTTTTCCTCAAGGAGATTCCCATCCAAGACGTGGCCATCCAGGACTTCACCTGCGAAGGTAAGAGGGCATGAATTGGGAAGGCAAGGCAGGCTGCTGAGACCCCAGACACTGTCCTCTGTAGGAATGCCTTTGTACCGGCCATGTTACTTGCCGTGCCCACAGTGAGCTTGGTGCCTCTTAGATGGTATACCCCTCTGTACTGTACACAGCATACACAGCAGGGCAGGAGCTCTTCCTGTCTATGATATGATGAAAGTTAGAATGTGTACCAATGGGAAACAGACTACATGAAAATTCCTGCCAGTTGATTATGAGATATGAACCCACAAATCTGAGACTTTGGGTCTCAAGACCCAAAAAGGCATATTTGATTACGTGAATTCAAGCCAGTGTAATTCTTTACTTGATGATTTTTTCTGTTGCCTTAGAACAGGATTTCTTCGAAGATTAATTGAAGGGTATTATAATGAGACTGGTGACAAGCTTGCCACCGTATAGGGTCTACACTATAGTGGTGGGCAGAGAGGAGAAAGTAAAAAGACAGGAGAAGAACTGGGCTCTGCCTCTGCCTGGCTGCTTCTTTTGATGCCATGGTTTATTCCTCGTGTGACAGGCAGGAGCCCGTTTCCTATCTGTGGCCATGGGTCTGGGTTAACAGCTTGACTGGTCTTCATTTCCTACAGAGTGTAGAAAATGGCAGTGCCCCTCCCCATGCTCCCAGGCACATGACCTTCCCCTCTGGCCGTGGAAGAAACCAGTAGCTACCTTTTGTTCTGGCTCAGGCTCACTACTGGGGCTAGGCAGAGCTAGCCCTTGCTGGGAACAGTCTGGTCCTGTCAGCCAGCTTTGCCCAGTTGTTCTCCTGGCGGGGCTCATCTTCTACCATGCTCACACTCTGTGGGTTCTCCACAGGCAATGAGGAGAGCAGCTGCCAACTGAGCCCGCGCTGCCCCGAGCAGTGCACCTGTGTGGAGACTGTGGTGCGATGCAGCAACAGGGGGCTCCGTGCCCTCCCCAAAGGCATGCCGAAGGACGTGACTGAACTGTAGGTACCACCCCAGCCCCTGCAGCCTCACCAGCAGCAACCTTCCCGCTGTACCCCAGCATCTCAGCTGAGGGTGTGGGGACATGCCTGGCTTCACTGGATCCCAGCAGAGCTCTTTTCAGTGGCTAGGAGCTTTGAGTGGTGTTGGGGGGATGGGGTTGAAGAGGAAGAGGGAGGCCACTCTCAACCATCTCTTCCTGGTAAGAGGTATGCCTGACCTCTGCTCCCTAAAGAGTGTGAATGGGCTGCTGTATTTCTTGCACCCTCCTAAAGCCCCTATGCTGTACCCTGCCTTTCTGGACCCTATGAAGCCTCTGTCTAACCCAAGTGATAGCACAGGGTATTATGAGAGCCTCTTTTTGTACAATGGAGGACCCACGTACAATATGATCCCGTCCCTCCTTTGAGCAATCCCGTCAAGCAGGTGATGTGTCAGCGCTGAGTCACACCCGTTCTAGAACTTCTTCCCAGCTCAGATTCCTCACAGTCTCTCCCCAGATCTTGTTCCTGGACCAGAAGCTCCAAGTTACATGAAACAGGTGCCCCGTTCTCTCTCTGGAGAGAGAACTGGAAGCAGCACCCTGTCTGACTTTGTGGTAGATAGGCCTAGCTCTCAGTCAGACATAACAGTGGCCACCCAGTGCAGAACATCACAGGCTCGCACCGCCTGCTCATGCTCTCTCACGCTGCCCTCTCTTGTACCATCATCCCATGGGGATGAGGTGCCTCATACGTCAGGCTCATTGCCAACATGAAGAGATGACACCTAGCGAAACAGGTGGACCCGACACTCATAAGGCCCGTGGTCTCTCTGGGGAAAGAAGACATTTGGTCTGTCATCTCTGGAGCTCACAGGACTCCACGAAAGAAAGGTGAACTGAGCAGGGGGCCATGGAGGGGAGGTTTCCTAGTGCCACTCACTAGAAAGCTTCTCTGGGACATGACGATCAAAAGTACCATGCAGGAACAGGTCCCTAGCAGGGCAGATGGAGTAGGGCAAGCAGAAGTAGCTATGCCAGTGCAGACCCTGAAATGGGAACTGGAAGAGCCAGGTGAGGGACCGACAGTAGATGAGGGTGTCCAGGCAACAAGGTTCACACCACCACTCACACCCACACTGTCACACTTGTGTGTCAGAACTCCGTCCCAGACCCCAGGTCCACTCCTTCTGCTGGGGCCATCTGGGCTTGTATCCTCAGACATAATTGACAGAATGTGACGTGACCCAGATTCCTTCTGGGGAATCTATTGCTTCCCAGGCCAGTGTCTCCTAGGTGTGAGCATGCCAGCCTCTTAGAATGCAAACAGACCTTAGGTGGGACTGTCACTTCTGGCGTTCCCGGATACTCAGACGAGTTGTCACAGGTACTGGCAGCCCCAGGGAAGGAAAGGAGGTCTGACAGTCACTAAAAGACCCTGTCAGGATGGGTAAAGGCTGAGGCTGAGCCCTCGAAAGTCCAGGTGAGCAAATACAATGTCATGTGGTGAGCTGCGTCCAGGCAGAGGAACAGAAAAAAAAAAAAATGGCCGTGGAATGTGCTCTTTCCTGGCCAGATGGGTGCTGAGTGACATGTCAAAATGCAGAAGTGCCGTGAAGACAGCTCATGAGTGCTTTTCTCTAAGGTACAGGACTCAGAGACTGAAATAACAGAAATAATTGGGGCTCCGTGCCTTTAGAGGACCTCTAATCATTTTCTGTGGAAGAGATGATGTCTCCCAGCCAAGCACGGCTTCTAGTGCACTCCAAGGAACTCAGTTCTGGTGCTTTACCATCTCCTGGGCCAAATGGGGAGGAAGAGGCAGGAAAATGAGTGTTCAAGAAAGCAAGAGCCAGTAGGCCTGGCACACAGCGCCGTGGTCCCCTGCTTGGGACCTTCTTTTTTTGCTTTTTCTGTGCTCCAAGAACATATGCCCATCAGGTACACTGCAATGCTCGACATGTAGAAGCTAACACGGACCATTTTGAAATAGCTATACTTTATTCTGTCTAAAAATAATTCCATACCCATCACATATTTTTATATAAGAAGTGTGTTGTTGACACAAACCAGCCACTGGCGTGTGAAGGGCAATGCTGCCTAGTTTGTGCAAATCTTTTGTGTCTGGCTTTGTGTCAACCCCGTTTCTGTTCTGTATCCCCTGTGTTGTGTTAGTTGTTCAGGTGAAGTTGAAGGAGAAAGGCCAGTTTAACATAGACATGGTTGGAACAGGAAGGATCATTTTAAGAGCCCATTCCATTACTGGTGGATTTTCATCATTGGTCATACACCAAGACAGTGGGACCTTCTGAAAGGGTAGCTGCCATGTGAATCCTCATCCGTCTCTGTGAACTTGCTTGTTCTGTTACCCTAAACTACACTGGTCTGCTGACTTTGGGTAGCACTGTCTCCCAGCTGGGATCTACACCATCACACTCTGGTCACTTAGATCAGCTCGCTGACCTATACAGGTCTTCCAGGTCGTGATGCAGATAAAACTTCGTGTCACTGACATGACCACCTGTCAGTTTCCCATTATAGAAGTCTTCAGGAAGAGGGAGCTGTCCCTGGGCAGTGGTGGCGCATGCCTTTAATCCCAGCTCTCAGGAGTCAGAGGCTGGTGAATCTCTGTGAGTTCTAGGCCAGCCTCGTCTACAAAGTGAGTTCCAGAACAGCCAGGGCTACACAGAGAAACCCTGCCTCAAAAAAAACAAAAGACAAACAAACAAAAAGGGCTGGTGGAGCTGTTGAGCTCAATCCAAGTTTTCAAAACTATTACTATTCATGTGAAAGCCCCAGTTCGATCACTGGCAACAAATACCATCTGTGCTTTGCCCTGTGTCTTACTCTCTTTATTTATTTTCCAAAAGCTCCCCAGTAAATGCCCCTGACTTAGAAGACTCTGCCAGTCATTCTTGTAAATAGAAATAGTGTTCCATGGGAGATTCACAAAGTGGCTAGTTCAGCGAGCAAGGATTTCACCGAGCGTTTCATGGGCTGCAGAAATGCTGCGTCTGCACTGTTCATCCCGTCACAGTTTCTAAAGACAAGCACTCAGGGGTCCGGTGCTGTTACTGTTGATAGTTTTTACTGCCTTGTCAAGGGCAGTCTGAAATGGGGCTTGCTGTTGTTACAGTTCACTTTGTTACTTTATGTAACAAATGCACACCTAAGTGACGGCACAGTGACTTAGGCCCAGTAGTCTGTCTTAAACTAATGTCCCGCAAGCTGGTGTCCTCTGTTGGTTTTATGCCACCAGTGCAAAGGTGAGATGCGTACAAAACAGAGGATGTTGGTCTTTTTCTTTAAGATTTTATTTTACTTTTAATATTTATATGTAGGTTGGGATGCATGTGCTTGCAGGTGCCCACAGAGATCACGAGCAGAAGGGGCTATCAGATCCCCTGGAGCTGAAATGACAGGCAGTTCCGAGCCAGTCAGTGTGAATGCTGGGAACTAACCTTGGGTCCTCTGCAAAAGTGGTATGCTCTCGTAATCTCTGAGCCATCTCTCCTGCAGTAAGAACAGTGCTTTTAGATCATTACAAAAATAATTTGGACCACAGACTTCTGAAAGTTTCTCAGGGACCCTTAGGTGTGTGTGACACATGGAGAAACACAACAGTCACGACAGCAGCCAGCAAGGAGTGGAGGGGGACACCAGCTACAGGCAGCATCCAGTTCCTGATTGAAAGGGGGACTGTGGTGGTTTGAAAGAAATGCCTGCCAAAGGGAGTGGCACTGTTAAGAGGTGTGGCCTTGTTGGAGGACATGTGTCACTCTGGGGATAGGCTGTGAGTTCTCCTATGCTCAAGCTGCTCCCAGTGTCCCAGACCACTTCCTGTTGCCCCAAGATTTAGCACTCTCAGCTCCTTTTGCAGTACCATGTCTGTCTGCACACCACCATTTCCCACCTTGATGATAATGGACTGAACCTTGGAAACTGTAAATGAGCCACCCCAGTTAAATGCTGTCCTTTATAAGAGTTGCCATTGTCATGGGGTCTCTTCACAGCAATAGAAACCCTAACTAAGACAGGGACCTACAGGCTCTTCTCAAAATCAGGGCAAAACGTGTCACTGAGAAACTGCCAAAGCAGTGTCTCCCCCTAGCAGAAAGGACAGCTATTGCTCTGCAAATATCTTTTTATCATTGAGCCTGCCTCGTTATTCCAAAGTAACCAAAGCCTAAAAATCTTTTTGCTTCCATTTACTGGAATGTTGACAGACATGGGAGTCAAACCTCCACCTCCTTTGAGGTCTAGAGAGGGGTTGAGAATGTGATGCTGGGGAAACCTCATCCACAGTTCAGTCCCTGATTATATCATATCTGGGCCATTTGGGTTCTGACTTTGGTCTGAAAACCATGACCATGAATTTGTCTTTTAAGTGATGTCCCAAAAAGAAAAGGATGTATGACTGTTCCCATTTTTATTTATTTATTTGAGGGTGCATTGCTGCAGAGTGCTTTGTGGAGGTCAGAACACAACTTGTGGGAATGAATCCCCTCCCTCTATCATGCGAGTTCTGCTGGGGATTTGAACTCAGATTGTCAGAATCAGCAGCAAGCACCCTTACGTGCTGAGCCATTTTGTCACCCTGATCATTCTGATCTTACCCATCAGATTGCGAAGGCTTAGAAAAGTTGAGTGGCTTTATAAACTTTTTTTTCAGTTTTAGTTGACAGAATGATGAAACTCACTTATGGGATATGGTGCAATATTTAAATGTGTGTAAACAACCAGAGTAATCGGGAGACCTAGCCCCACAAGCATGCCATTGGTGTGTGTTGAAGACATCCAGAGTCCTCCCGCCGGCTGGACTGAGGGTACAGCTAATCATTGCCACAGCTTCCGTTATGCTGAAGAGCAGTGGTTCTCAACCTTCCTGATGCTGTGGCCCTTTAACACAGTCCCTTGTGTTGTGATGATCCCCAACCATAAATTATTTTTGTTGCTGCTTCAAGGCTGTAGTTTTGCTACTGTTATGAATTGAATGTAAATATCTGATATGCAGAATATCTGATATTTGACCCCAAAAGGGGTTGTGACCCACAGGTTGAGAACCACAGATAGAGCGTATTCTAGTTTCTCTTCCTGCCTACTTGCTCCCTGTACCATTACCCACCTCCTTCATTTCCCTCATTTTTCCAGCCTGGAAAAGCCATTGCTCTTTCTGCTTCCATGAGGCCAGCTATTTAACGTCCTCATTCAAGTGCAAACGTGAAGCGTTGGACTTTCAGAGCCTGCTTATGGCACCTTATGGCAGAGCACAAATTCAAGCTCTTTCTGGCTGCCCCACCACAGGGTCACTAATACCCTACTCCCTGGTGCATGGGCCCATGTCCCTTTCTGCCCGGTGACCAGTTTCCCAGGGTTTTGCGACATCTAGCCATGTCTGTCACCTGCATTGGAAGGAAGAGACAGACCAGGAGCTCTGCTGTCATTGTTTGGGGACACTGTCTGTGTTCCAGCCAATCCATGCTGACAACTGAACTTCTCCAGCCATGCAGCTGCTACCAGCAAAGAGACTGCTTCTTCATGCCCTATTCTGGGCATGCTTTCCCTGCATTGGATAGACTCACAGCCTAGCCTGCCTATATTTCTTCACGTTTTGGGTTTCTATTGCTGTAATGGAATACCACGGCCAAAAAACAAGTTGTGAAGTAAAGGATTTATTTGTCTGATTCTTCAGTATCACTTCATCATCAAAGAAAGTAGGGGCAGGAACTCAGACAGGGCAGAAACCTGGAGACAAATGATGCAGAGACCATGGAGGGGTGCTGCCTCCTGGCTTGCTCCACATGGCCTGCTCAGCCTGCTTTCTTATAGAACCTAGGACCACCAACCCAGGGATGGCACCAACCACAGTGGGCTGCCACCCCTCCAGCCCCACTCCCTGTCAATCACTAAACAAGAAAATAACTTACAGGCCTGCCTATACTGATGGAGATATTTTCTTAATTGAGGTTCCTTCCTCTCAGATGACTTTAGCTTGTGTCAAGTTGACATATCCAGCACACCTTGCCACAGGGAAAGCCAGAGGGTACCCCTAGCCAGGTACAGGGTTCACCCCAGCTTTGGAGAGAGGCTTCCTCTGAGCATGGTAGGGTCCTAGTGTGGACCTGACCCAGAGAGACTCAGCAGGCAACATTAGAAGAGGATGCTTCTCAGTGTTCTCAGGAGGTTGAGGGGAGTGAGAAGAACTGGTCCCTAGTAGAGCTGGGAACTCATGCCTGGCATGAGGATGATGGGGGCTGAGAGCAAGATGCTCCTTCACTCATCCATGCAGTCAGCTGGTGTGCTTCAGGAGACGCTGCCACTGGGGTTGGAGTAGAGCGGTCAGGGTCACAGTCATGTCTCTGATCCTGGAGACTTAGAAGAAAGAGAAGGCAGCGTGAACTAGTCTGTGGCTGAGTCATCTTCCCCAGGAACATTCAGGAAGAAGCACGTGTCTGCAGAAGCCCCTCCTGGCAGGAAGGTCTGTTCCAGCACCTGGCTCCCTAAGAAAGAAGGTGCATGTGCTGGGAGCTGAGAAGGTCATGTGCAGGCTGAGGACCAGAGGAGGGCGGACTGTTCACATGTAGGGACACACCAGAGCCAAGCAGGCATTGTCATCAGCAGCATGGCTTAGTGCCACGTGCCTCACAGCGACACTGGTGGAAGCAGAAGAGGAAGTAAAATCTTCTGGTAATCATGTATATGGTGATCTAGGTGGAGAGGTTGTATGTGTCTGTGTGGATATATACACATGTGTATATGCATATATGCATATTTGAATGTATTTTCAAAAACTATTCAACACTAGTGTGCTGGACGCTATCCATGGCGACCCTCATAATACTTCATGGTAATGATTATCATTAGCTCCATTTTACAGCTATGTGAATATAAGCCCAGAGACGTTAAGTACCTTGCCTACAAACACACAGCTATTAGATAGCCAGAATGGCCACTAAGTTGCCCCCACTTTACCCAGGTCTCTGGTGGAAATCCTAGCCTGGAGTAGGGTCTCCTGGGAGGTGGCTGTCCTCTCCCTCTCCTGCTGCTCTTGGAATCCTGCTCTGCAGCTTAAATTGGGAGCAGAAAGTAGGGAGTGTTCATGCAAGGTGATCTGTGTGGATTTTCATGCAAGGCAGGTGTGTTCTCGGGAGTGTGAGCTGTAAGAGAACATTTAAATTCAGGTCAACTCAAAGGTTGACCTGCTGGAAAAACTGCTGCAGTTCTGAGGCCAGGGGCAGAGGGTAGGCTTCTGAACGATCCCTTGGTCCCTTTGGGGGGGGGCGGCTACAGCTATAGGCAACTTTGGAGTGGAGAGCGCTCATCAAGGGCTTCCTACAAAGGCAGTGTCCCTCAGCACTGCATCTGCATTTCTGAAGCGGAGCTTTTGATTCTGTGTCTCTCCAAGCCTTGATGCCAGGGCACTGGGACACCCTGGACTGAAAGCTGCTCCTGCTCGCTCGGTAGCACCAAACGCAGCACCCTCAGGGAGTTCTGTGATTTTCATTGCCCAGGTGACATTTCCTGAGCCTAGCTGTTGCCAGTCAGTGTATAGGAAGGCCATTGTAAGCATTCTGATATGACTCTGTGGACAGACTCACACTGAAGATGCCACCAGGAACTGAAACACTTATAATGTCACCTGTGGGTGGGGGAGCTGAAACGTGGGAGGCAGGCTAGAGCGAAGGGCTGAAGGGCTGAGGTCACAGGAGGAAACTTGACAAGGAGGCGGAGGCAGGACCAGGGCAGTGACCTGGCCACCCTCTCGTTGGCCGTTCAGGGAAGAACAAGACCAGCACAACGGCAACCAGAGGTCATCAGAGGGTCAGACATGAGATGAACCAGAGAAGGGATGCACATGTAATTTCCTGTCTGGACTTGGCCAGGCTGTAGTGCCAATTATCACGGTCAAATTCTTGCTCTGGCTGTTTCTGTGAATGCATTTGATAGGTGCAGTTAGCATCTGCAGTTGGTAGACATTGCAAGCAATGGAGATTCCGACAGCAGGCAGGGAGCAAAAAGCTGGTGGTTCACTTTGCTGACAGACGAGACAGGAAGACTTTCAGAGGAGCGAACGCTGAGCTGTACTCAGTTCATTTAGTCTTACTGAGTACTGAAGCAGAGACAACGTCCTGAGCATGTCACGGAGACTGTTGGAGAAACTTGGTGGCCCCCCTCGCCATAGGCTCACTGTTTGAATGCTTGGTCACTATTAGGAGGTGTGGCATTGTTGGAGGAAGAGGGTCACTGTGGAGGCGGGCTTGAGGTTCCATATATGCTCAAGCCACGCCCAGTGTCACAGTCACTTCCCGCCATGATGATAATGGACTAAAGCTCTGAAACTGTAAGCCAGCCCCAGTTAAATGCTTTCCTTTTTAAGAGTTGCCATGGTCATAGTGTCCCTTCACAGCAATAGAAACCCTAAGACAAAAGCCACATGTTAGCAACTCATCACCCCAAATTAGGTCTTAGTGAGCATATTAGAAATGCATCCTCTTCAATCCTACCGCAGACCGTCCAGGTCAGAACCAGCTTTGTTCACGTGATCCCAGGCTGTTTCCATATGTGTTAAAGCTTGAGAAACACTGAGGCAGCAGAGGAGCAACCTCGGGGAACTGAACACAGGCACCAGGCAGGCAGATGGCAGTGACAGGGTACCACAAGTGCCGTGTAGCAGGAAGCTCACCCCAGAGAGCCAAGATGGTCTGGAAAGTCTCCTTAGCAAATCTTCCCTTGTGTCCTCAGCAACAGGATGCCTGGGACAAGGACTTAGACTGGACGGGTGAATAAACTGGCCTGTGACCCCTCCCGAGGGTAGGCATCACAGGGGCGGCTGTCTTTGTAACTTATGACCACATAATTCAACTGAGGCTGCTTTCTTCTGTGAGACTTAACTCCACAGAGTTCGCGGCACCCTAGTTGAGCTAGTCTCTGCAGGAGCCTGGGGTCCAAGCAGGTCCTGCCTGTTAGGGACCTTCATCCTGCAGCTTGGTCCCTATTGTCATGTACCCCTTGTAACACAGGCATACCCCTCTTTCCTTATGTCCAAGTAAGACATCAGAGATCCTCAGCTTTTTAAAAAATGTTCTTTGTTGGAACTAGAGAGATGACTTAGTGGTTTTAAGAGCACTGGCTATTCCTCCAGACAACCTGGGTTCAATTCCCAGCACTCATATGGTGGTTCACAGCCATCTGTAATTCAGTTCCCAAGGAACCAATGCCCGCTGTGGGCACCAGGTACACACACATGGTACACAGACATACATGCAGACAAAACACTAATACAGATAAAATAAATATTTTTTAAAAAATAAAGAAATGTTTTTGTCATATCTTAGTTGTACACAACAATAACTTTCACTTCATTTTGACCTTTTCATACGTGGTGTATTTCAATCTTATTGTACAATCACATGTATCTCCATGCAAGCTTTCATATTTAATATAATGTCTGGTTGGCTTACAGGTATCAGATTTCCTTATGGCTTTGTCACGCATTGTTAGTTTGGACTCTCTCTCTCTCTCTCTCTCTCTCTCTCTCTCTCTCACACACACACACACACACACACACACACACACACACACCCACACTTTTCCTACCCCTGTCTCCCTGTCTCCCATNATGTATCTCCATGCAAGCTTTCATATTTAATATAATGTCTGGTTGGCTTACAGGTATCAGATTTCCTTATGGCTTTGTCACGCATTGTTAGTTTGCTCTCTCTCTCTCTCTCTCTCTCTCTCTCTCTCTCTCTCTCTCACACACACACACACACACACACACACACACACACCCTTACTTTTCCTACCCCTGTCTCCCTGTCTCCCATCCCCATTTAAACCTTTCCTGTTTCCCCTTCCACTAGTATGCCACATGTGTCCTATGATTTCCCTTACCTTAAAGAATCTCTTCCTGCCTCTCTCATTGGCCCCTTTCTAGTTTCCTGAGCTCTACACACATTCTTTCCCACACAAGCACCTATATAAAAAGCAGAAGCTGGGCTCTGCGTGTGGGAGGGGATGTTCAGCGTTTGTCTTTCCAAACCTAGGCTGCCGCACTCAGTCTCCTGTTTCCAGTGCCATCCGTTTTCCTGCACGTTTCATAATTTCATTTTACGGCTGAATAAAATTCCATGTGTACATGTACCACATTTTCATTATCTGTTCCTCGGCTGATGGACATCTAGGCTGGATCCATTTCCTAGCTGCTGTGAATCGAGCCGCTGTGAACGTGGATGAGCGAGTGTCTCTGTGGTGGGATGGAGAGTCTTCGGGTACGCACCAAGGATGTGGAAGTTCTAGTTTTAGCTTTTAAAGGACCCCCAGACAGATGTCCACAGTGGCTGTACCATTTACACGCCCACTGACAGTGAACAACAGTTCGCCTTTCCACATTTCCTGGACAGCATTTGTTGCCGTTTGTTTTTTCCATAATAACTATTCTGTCTGGGGGTGAGATGGAATTTCAAAGTAGCTTCAATTTACATTTCCCTGATGGCTGAGGATGTTGAGCACATTTTAAAATATTTATCGGCCATTCATATTTGTTCTTTTGAGAATTCTGTTAAGTTCCTTGGCCTAATTTTTCACTGAGTTTTTGTTTGTTTGGTTGGGTTTTTTTTAGTTGTTTGTATATTTCGGATATTAATCAGCTGTGAGATGTATCCATGGCAAAGATTTTCTCCCATTCTGTAGGCTGTCTCCTCTGATAACTGTGGGGAGGTTTGGGGGTTTTGTTTGCTTGTTTGTTGCATGCAGAATCTTTTTAATTGCATGAGGTTGCCTTTGTCCGTAGTTGACCTTACGTCCCGAGTTACTGGAGTCAGGGGAAGAAAATCCTTAGCTGTGCCTGGGTCTTGGTTCTCTAGCAACTTCGGAGTTTCAGATCTTACATTAAGGTCTTTAGCCTCAGAGTTGGCTTCTGTGCATGGTTAGAGAAAGGAGCCAGCCGTATTCCTCTGCTAGAGATATCCAGTTTCCCTAGCACCACTTCTTAAGGAGGCTATCTTTTCTTCAGTGCGCATGGGTGTGGTTTTTGGTGTGGCTGTTGTTGTTGGTTTGGTTTGGTCTTTGTCACTTGTAATGAAAATCAACTATAGCTGCATGGCTTGTTTCTCAGCTCTCACTTCTCTGTCATTGACCTGAGTCTGGTTTTGTGCCCATACCTTGCTATTTTTGTCACTATTGTTCTGTAACAACTTGAAATCACGTGCACTGATAGCTACCGCACTGTTCTTTTTGTTCAGGGTTGCTATGGCTGTCTGGGGTCCTTTATGATGTTGTTGTTTTCTGTTTCTGTAAAGAATGATGCTGGTATTTTAATGGACACTGCATTGAATCTATAGATCGCTTTTAATAGGCCAGCCATTTTAACAGAATTAATTCTTTTGATCCATGAGCATAAGAGAGTACTTCTATCTTCTAATATCTCCATCAGTTTCCTTCTTCCTTGTTTGTATATGTTTTTTTGCTTCACTTGTTAGATGTTTTTCTGTATTTTTTAACGTGTTGTGAATAGGATTATTTCCCTCATTTCTTTCAGATCTTATTATTTATTTACATTGTTAGTATATAGGAAGGCTGCTGACTTTTGAGTGTTTAATTTTGTATCCTACCTCCTTACACAAGTGTTTATTGGCTCTCAGAATTTTGGGGTGGGATCTTTTTTTTTATGTACTGTATGTGTATAGGTGCTCTGCATGACAGAGAGGGCATCAGATCCCATTAGAGATGGTTGTGAGCCACCATGTGCTTGCTAAGAATTGAACTCAGGATGTCTGAAAGAGTAGCCAATGCTCTTAACCACTGAGCCATCTCTCCAGCCCTCCTGGTGGAGTCTTTAGGGTTTCTCACGTATTAGATCATAGAATGTACACATGAAATTTAACTCCTTCCTTTGTGTCTTTTTAATTTTCTTCTCTCACTGCTCTGGGTAGGATTTCTTTTTTTT
>JAQHUG010000037.1:8035942-8047180 GCA_028555095.1 Dicrostonyx torquatus
TGTGTTTTCATCCTTACCCAGAGAAGTTTCTCATCAGAACTGAAGGGTTGTGATTTGGAATTGACTGGATAAGGGGGTGGGAGGATCTGGAATGAGTTGGGAGAAAGAAAAAAAAAAAACCTCATCAAAATACATTGCATGAAACTTTTTTTAATTTAAGAAAAAAGAAAAGGTGAAGTAGAACAGAGGACTTGGGACCACACTACCAGTGTTCACTATATCTTGGCTCCAGTCCAGAAATGGAGTTATGGGGCTCACAGGCTTCTAATTTATATAAGCAATGCCTTGAGGGGGCTCAAGATAAATCCAAGAACAAAGTGACCATGTCCTGGGTCCTACAGCATCTGGGGCCTTAAGGGCTTTGCACCTTTTCCCTCAACACTCACTGGCTGGCTTATTAAAAACGTAGTATTGTAATTGGCCCTTCCTGACCAATAGAGAGAAGACCAGCTCAAACTACCTGTGTGTGTGGGGGAGAATATATCCGTCTAACAACTGAACAGTTCAACGTAGGCAGTGGCTCTGGTACTAGGGAATGCATACCAGAGATGAGTGCAGCTGTCTTGCCCCTCTGCCCTCTTTCATGCATGGGCTTCCCTCACAGATGGGGCACAGTCATCTCCTTCTCGTACTGACCTGTGTAGCATCCCGACAGGCTGGAGGTTTCGCTCTAGTGGCTTAGCAGCCTGCAAAATGAAACCTTCTCCTCCTTCTCAGTCTGAGTTTCAGTGGGAGGCTCGGGGTTGTCTCTCACTGGCCCTAAAGGGGAGCTAGCTCCTACTGTCCCTCTAAAGGTGTGAGTACACCTGTGCTGGAATCAATGGATAATGGGAGAAGGCATTCAAAACTGTGGGCATGCGCGCATATGCAAAATGCAAAGATGCAGGAGGCGAGATGGCTGAAGCTTAAACCTCTTCGATTGCAGGGGCGGCAGAGTAGGCAGTAGAGTTCTCTAAGCAACCTCAGGGATGGGGGTGTAACTAGAGTTTAGGAGAGACAGTGAACCCAGAGAGATATCAGACTTTGGGTGTGATGTTGGGTTTTCCATCTCCTCTGAGACAGAAGTGTTATCTTCCTGAGTGGCAAAATGTTACTAAAAATCTTAGTGATAACTGTGGGTCTCTTTGATGGATGGGGGCCACAGTCCGCATGGGAACTCCAGGGACAGGAGAGAAAGGAGAGCAAGAGCAGCAGGGTGGGGGGTGGGAACAGGTCAGACAGGACCATGAGGCTGTTGCTGCTGCCAGCATGACAAAGCACAATACACAAAACTGAGTCAGAGGCAGGCGCATCTCTGGGTTTGAGGCCAGCCTGATCTACAAAGCGAGTCCCAGGACAGCCAGGGCTACAGAGAGAAATGCTGTCTTAAAAAACAAAAACAAAACACTGAGTTCACTGAGGTCTCTCAAGGAGCATCAAACTGGTCTTTGTGACACTGATTGCCCAGACCCGGCAAGAGCTCAGATAGGGCCTGCCATCTCTATGCAGACAATGAGCACCTGGGCATTCAGAGGTCCCAAGGTTCAGATAGCCCGGGTATAACAAGGGACAGGTAAGTTTCACGCTGCTCTAATGATTCCATCATCTGCAGTTTGCCTTCAGCATCCTCTAGAACGGTGGTCCTCACCTTCTTAATGCTGGGACCCTCTACTAGAGTTCCTCATGTGGTGGTGACCCCAGCCATCAAATTATTTCATTGCTACTTCATAACCATAATTTTGCTACTGCTCTGAATCATAACCTAAATATTTTTGGAGGTAGAGGTTTGTCAAGGAGGTCATAACCCACAGGTTGAGAACCCCTGGTCTAGAGGGAATAATGCCCACTCAGCACTTGCAAGGCCTTGGGTATTTTACATAAGGGAAACTAAGCCCTTGCCTAAGTACTAGGAGAAACCCCTAGCCTTTCCCCATGAACTGTGGTCCCAGGACCAATAGCATCAGTGCAATTGGAACCTTCAGAATCTCGGGTCCCACCCCAGACCTCAAAGATGTAGCTCAGACCTGGAAATTTGAATTTTTTACATCTTTATTAGCATATATTAATCACACATAATAATAGTTTTCATTGTGACATTTTCAAGCATGAATATGTGTTTAAATCATAATCAACCCCATTTCCTCTCTTGTCTCCTTACCACTCTCATGAATCACCTTCCTCTTCCTTGCCAACTAGTCCCCCTTCTAATTTAACGGTACTTTTGTTGTTTATGTGATACAATGAGTTTTCTTGGAGTTACTGACAGGAGCATATCCCTAACCCTAAACCCTAAACCCCAAACCCTAATAAGGGTGTTTTTTAAATACTTTTAAATTTTTATTCATTCATTTTATGTGTATTGGTGTTTTGGCCACCTGTATCTAGGCACCACATGTGTGAGTTAGAGACAGTTGGGAGCCACCAGGTGGGTGCTGGGAATCAAACCTGATTTCTTGGGAAGAGCAGTCAGTGCTCTTAACCCCCGAGCCATCTCTCCAGTCACTAAAAATGAGGAGTTTTTCCACAGGAGCATGAGTACCCTCCCAATGACTACACTGCTAAAGATAGTGTTTCTCCCTCTCTCGGCAACCTATAGATCACCAGGGAGGAGTGGAGTCTCATAAGCCCTTCCTTCCTCACAGCCATTAACTGCATATACATCCTCAAGGAGGGTGAGCCCCGTGGCCCCTCCTACCCATCTAGACCAGAATGGTGATGGGCCCAGTCAGGCTTGCATGGGTCTTATACAAGTAATCACACTGCTTTGAAGCCAAGAATGCACCAGCTGTATCTTGTCTGGAAGTCGCCTTGCACACCACTCCCCCCACTCCCTCCAGTTCTTCGGAAATTTCTGCCCTCTCTTTCACAGTTTTCCTTAAGCCACATCCATCTATGACTGAGCCCTCAACAGTCACTTCCTCTCGGCACTTTGGTGGTTATGTCTCTGCAGTTACTGCTGGCCACTACAAAAAGAAGTTTCTCTGACCAGATCTCACAGCAGCACCGAACTAAACTATGAGCATAGTTACCTGGAAGGCACTTTAATGGAAATATCACGTCCACTTAGGAAAAAAAAAGTAGTAGGTTTCCCCCCTGACCTCTTCTGCCTCAGGATTTTGACCAGGTGATACCAGACTTGAACTCCAATGTGGACCAAGCCTCAATTCTAAGCAGAGAGTGGTCAATTCCCATCTCCCCCTGCCCAGAACTGACTGCACCAGGGAGCACATATGGCCTGGCCAGTCAGCCCTATAGAAGACAAGGCCCACAGTTAGCTCCCAGCAGCCTACATGGCACCGTCTGGCTCTGAGAGCAAGCCACTGGGGAGAAAGCTTCCAGCTCAGTTCCAACTTGATCTCTCTATACCCTGAGAGAGATGTGGCGCCTTCATCAATAAGGTCTTCTCGCCTAATTCTAGTGGGCAGCGAGCACTCTTGCAGATACCTGTGTTATCCTCCTTAGGGGAGGCAGCCAGCCCATCATAGCCCTGGGATTTTCACTTACCAATCTGTAGCTTCTGGGAGCACCATTATCCACCCACACGTGGTACCTCCATTTGAACTCTTTTTATTTTTTTAAAGTGGTAACTATGAGGTTTTCTTAAGACTTTTTCATACATGTCTAGTTTTGGTTTATCCTCCCACTGTAGGCAGAGACCGCTCATTTTTTTCCCAGCCACCCAGACCTGAATAATAACACAGAAACTATATTAATTGCAGCACTGTTTGGTCAATAGCTTAGGCATAGTTCTAGCTAACTCTTACATCTTCAATTAACCCATTTCTATTAATCTGTGTAATACCACAAGGCTGTGGCCTACCAGTAAAGGTTCCAGGGTGTCTATCTCCTTTGGCAACTACATGGTGTCTGTCTGACTCCACCTACTTTCTCTCTATATCTCTGTTCGTATTTCCCGCCTGGCTTTACTCTACTAAGCCACTGGCTGAAACAGCTCCTTTAATAACTAATGGTAATAAAACATATTCATAGCATACAGAGGGGAATCCCACATCATCCCACCATCATTTTCTCTCTCTCTCATATCCTTGGTCCCCACTGTCCCTGTCCTTCATTAGTTAGCACTTGGAAATTACTAGATTCTTTCTACACAGTCTAACATACGCACCGGAGCTTCCTGTGACAGTTTGACTGTGGTCATTCTCATTTGACAATCAGAAACTGAGGCTCAAGAGAAAATAAGCTATTTTGCCCAAGGCCATATAGCTGGTAAGTGGCAGAAACTGAGTCTGAAAGCAAGCAGCCTGGCTCCGGAATAGATGGCACTAGCCACAGTTAATCAAGCACAAAACGTTATATCTGAAACTAATGGTTCCATTAGGTAGATGTGGCCCGCGACTTTTCAGTTGTAAAATCTGAGGCCAGACAAGTAGTTTATCCTACCCATGTTCTACTACCAAAAGGAACTGGTTTCTGGTTCTCGCCCAGGTTTATAGAGTTTGAAAGTACATCCTCTTCCTCCCTAAGTCCACAGCTCCTCCACCCCTCCTGCTGCTGCTGTAGAGAGCCATGTCCATGGCCCCACAACAATGGTGGTAGCAACTAATATCACTAGCTGTGGGGCTCTGGGACCATAAACGTGAGGCTGGGCTGGGTGAGTGTGCTGGGTTCAATGGGGTCTAACCTGTGTTTTCTGCCTCAGAACCCTCCATGGCAATGACATTTCCAGTGTTCCTGAAGGCTCCTTCAATGACCTGACATCCCTCTCCCACCTGTAAGTAACCTCTTTCTTAGTGTATATTGGCTCAAAACAGAAAATGGTGATGGTGACAGCCACAGTGTCATCACTTGGTATTATTTCCTTGTGTTAGGCAGATGTCCCTCCATATGCACAGGGGAATGGCTCTCAGAGTCCCAGGATCCCACAGATGCTCAAGTCACTTATGTACAATGAGACAGCATGTGCATAGCACACCACACAGCCTCCTATATACTTGACATAGTCTCTGGACTATTTAAAATACCTACTGCAATGTAAACACTAATAAACAATAATGGTTATACCATACTGATTATAGAATAAGGACTCAACTAAAGTCTGGGTTTATATGTGTTCGTTATAGATGAAACTTTTGGAAATTATTTTTGACCCATAATTGGTTGGACCTGAAAATAGGAAACCTGACATTAAGAAGGCCAACGGGAGCTTATTTTGAGATACTGTTTTCAGACTGTACACAATGTCTTGTTTCAGAAGCCTTCAAAGGTTTCATCATCAATCCTGGCAAACGATGTGATGTTTGAACCCTTACCATACCCTAAACATATTCTCTGTAGCTTTGGAGCCTATCCTAGAAATTGCTCTGTAGACCAGGCTGGCCTCGAGCTCACAGAGATCTGTCTGTCTCTGCCTCCCAAGTGCTGGGGATTAAAGGCATGCGCCACCACTGCCCAGCCGAATATATTTTCTTTTTTAAAAAAAGTTTAAATTTTTTTATTGTTGTTATTGAGCTGTATATTTTTCTCTGCTCCCTTCCCTTCCTCCCCCTCCCTTTCTGCCCTCTCCCATGATCCTCACGCTCCCAATTTACTCAGTAGATCTTGTCTTTTTCTACTTCCCATGTAGATTAGCACAATGTATTTCCTAGAGCATTAAGTCACTTTATCCCTTCTTTTTACTTTTTTTTTTTTTTTACTTTTTTAACTTTGTTCCCTTTTATGTGATGAACTTGAGACTCGGGAAAATTTTTAAAAAATCATTCTGAGGCTACATAGCCAGCTAGTAGCAGAACCACAGTCCAGCTCCAAGTTTGCCTTCTCAAACCTTCTGCAGTCCATCCTTATTCTGCTCAAGGAAATCAAGACGATAAATAACAGGTGACTACCTGAAAGTTACCCATCAAGCCAGTGAGACCTCAGGGTAGAGTTCAGGTCAGCTCTCCCCTAGCTAGCACTCTCAGGTAGTGTTGCCTTCTGGGTACCCATCTCTGTTGGTAAGTGTGTAAGATTGCATTCCTCCTCTATAAATATTTAAATTACTTTCATGTTGTGTGCATAGGCTGCAATAGTGACACGTATGCATTCTATAAATCAAAAGCAGAAATGCTAAAGAATAGGATGTTTTTAAATTGAGTCATGGTGTTTTCTTCCCAGTCTCTTTGGGGAAGTTTGGGTTCAACTGTGGCTCTCTCTTCCATACCTGCAGTCTCACTAGATAAAAGCTGCTTCCTAAACCTGGGTCTCAGAACCTTCTTTGAAAGGCACATCTTCCAACAGACCCTGTGCTTGAGAGTTGCATGAGAAGGGGGCCAGAGGTCCAGAATGAGAGCCAGCATTGGAGTAGAGCAAAGGACAGAATTTTCCAGAGAAATGAGAACAAAGCCTCCGAAGAGGGGTTTCATTTAGGTGGGGATGAAAGGAGCATCTATTGAATTGGAAATAGACTCCGGAAACTTTGATTTTGCTTGGTGGCCCTGTCTTCTAGTCTGCACACCAGACTCCTCTCATTTAGTTTCAAAACCTTGAGTTTTGAGGGAGCCACAGACAGGGAGCCTGGGGGCTGGGCCAGGCAGGGCCTAACTTCCTCTTCTGCCTTCTAGGGCCCTGGGAACCAACCCCCTCCACTGTGACTGCAGTCTGCGTTGGTTGTCAGAGTGGGTAAAGGCTGGATACAAGGAGCCTGGCATTGCCAGATGCAGTAGCCCTGAGTCCATGGCGGACAGACTCCTGCTCACCACTCCAACCCACCGGTTCCAGTGCAAAGGTAGGGGCTACCAGCCCAACACATCTGCCCTCACAGGATCTGCTGTGTTTTCAACATCTAAGAACGTGTGACTTGTAAAACCACAGCCTGTCTCAGGCACATAACCTGAGTAATACAGGTATATTATTTATTCTGTGTCACATTAATTAATTCTCCAACATTTCTGTGGGGAGATATTTATAGTGCCCTCATGTTAAATACTTAGAACAGCTCAGCCTTAAAGAGGTTGAATCAGTTTTCCCCACTTGGTGGTGTTGAGGGTCAAACCCAGAGCCTTGCTCATCTTGACAAGTATGTCCCATCGAGCCACATCTGTGTCCCAGAATAATTCATGAGACCACACCATTAGGCCCCCAGCCTTTTCTAACTCTAGAACACGGGCTTAGGACCACGACCATGCTGCTATCCTCTGCCACAACCTACTCAGTTATTTTTTTGTTCAAAATCTTCAGTGTTCACATTTCCCGCTTATGGTGAATGCATGAAGGTATTTCTCTGTTTCATATTATATCCTTAGATAAGTTTCAAAGACTCAGATATGCGATCCTCAAACAGTTTGCAGAATTGCTTTCCCGAAAAGGCGATGATCAACTTGGGCTCTCATTAGCACCCTCTGTGGACCTAGAGAACCAGGTTCTTTTGTCTTATTTTATAGTCAGAGCCTCTCCTTTATTTTATCTGCCTTTAATTTTGAGGCATCCTGAAATTAATTTCAGAATTTATTTTCCATTTGCATTGAGCATTTGTCTGTTGTTTTCCCTTTGCTCATCTTCTAGCATGTTAATGTTCAGTTTTTATTTTCAAACTTTGCTGTGCCCCATGTATGTAACAGCTGAAACCAGAAAATCATTCCATTGATTTAAAGGCAATTTTAACTTCCTACTTCCAAGACATCTTATCTGATACTAGAAGGACTCAGATAGCTCCGGAACAATGGCACTTAATCTGGACAAGAGTCCCTGAAGAACTTTAAAGACCAAGGGTAGGGGTTGTATCTGGATGGCACTGCCTGGCATATGTAAGGTCGGGTTGGATCCCCACTGCTTACAGAATAACATTGGTTCTGAGTCCCACAATCTCGGTTTTGATTAAACTGGTGTGAGTTACAGCCTGGGCATAGGATGTAGGCTGGTTCTGACTTGTCCTTGTGTGTCCAGAGAAATCTCCATGGGCAGGGAGCCCCCTTAGTCAGAGGCAAGCATGGGCAGATGGCTCTGCTCATTCTCATGTAAGCCCAAGTTATACTTATAGGTCTCAGAGCTCCCTGGGACCCTTATGTTTATCTGCCTACAAATGATCCCTCACCAGAGTGAATCTCAACCCATGTCCCATTGGGTACCATGACATCCTTACACACACACACACACACACACACACACACACACACACACACACACACACGAGAGGGCTGCAACTTCCATGGGTGAAAAAGGCAGTGTCCCTGTCCGCATCTTTCTGTATAGCATCAATACCCCTAAGGTCTCGCAGGAAGGACTCTGTGTGTGTGCCTTTGGCCTTGACATCCCTCCTTGTCTATTCTATGGGAAAGGGCTTGGCAGGGGCAAAAAAGGAGAAGGTCAAAACAGAGCCTGTGCGCAGAACTTCCTGGAATAGAAGATACGCAGGAGGGTTCTAATTATGGTGCACTATTTGCAGATTAGCACCCAAATCGGATCAGGCTAATTACAGTAATTGATTTGACTGCAGAAGTGCTTCTGTATGATGTCCCACTGTGATTCTTACTCACTGGACAGTGGCTGAATTAATGGGATGCTCGCCAGATTGGAGGTACAACGTCAAGAGAGCCAGCTGCCCTCTGGGCCTAGAGACGGGAGGGAGCCCGAGCAGAGGGGAAGGGAGGTGAGTTAGCCTTCTCAGAGAGCTGCCATCCACACTCTGGTTTTGCTACCCAGGGCCAGTGGACATTAACATCGTGGCCAAGTGCAACGCCTGCCTCTCTAGCCCGTGCAAGAACAATGGCACGTGCAGTCAGGATCCTGTGGAACAGTACCATTGCACCTGCCCCTACAGCTACAAGGTGAGTGAGAGACTCTGCCCACACCACTCATGCCCAGGCTCTTCCTTTGTCCCGGCTGCAGGGGAATACCCCATGCAGTTGATGCTACTCAGAGTAGCCTAGGTAACTTTATGACACATGTGGCACACCCCCTAAGTGGCATTAACCAACAATGTCACTGTTCTCCTGCATATGGGCTAAGGCTAAGGTCCCTCTCTGATAGACCAGTGGAATATTTACAAGGATGCTTTGAGATGAGAAGGAAATGTTACCTCTGCATTTTCTTCGTGAGTCATAGGGAGACTGCAACCCAGAGAGGTAAAGGGTCCTTTAGTAAAGGCATCTGTTAAACCCAGTATCTTGACTGCCATTCCAGGGACTAAGGGGATGAGGGACTCAAGGACTCAATGGCCTGGGGGCTTCCAAGCCCACCTTCTTAGTTGACAAGCTTAACAAAAGAATTGAGACTCCCTGATCTCGCTTCCATCATACCAGAAATCCAGGCTGCTTCCAAGACAATCCTCTCCCCCATTCTTCTTACCCTGCACAATCCAGAACAAGTTACACAGTCTCCCTACTAATATGTACGGAGTATGTGCCATGCTCTCTGCTTGGCATTTGGCTCACCCTTTCTCCCAGCAAACCTATGAAGAAAGCCTATTATACAGATATAAAAACCAGGCTTCAACAGGCTTGGGATTAAAATTCAAGGCTCTATGGTCCCAAAGCCAAAGTCCTTTCACCTGAAGAGGTTCCTGAATAGCCAAGCCCCTTTCAGTACCTCACTGGGAGCAGCAAAGCTGTGGCTCAGTGCTCTTCCATGGGACACTCCAGATCCCAACTTCCAGGTACCATCTGAATGGACTGGACAAACCAAGAGCCCAGGGCAGCCCACAGCCCGTCTTGTACATCCTCTGCACAAGCCGAGTGATGGGAACACAGTGTCCACATCCACAAGGAACTGTGCCTGTACAGTAACAGGCTTGAAAGGCAGTTTCTGGGGAACTGGTGGCTTTCTCAGCGCCACCCTGGCTGCTAGCAGACAGTGTCAGAGTGCCACCTATGGGCCTGGAACAAGAAAACTCAGGAATTTGTTCTAGAGCTGTTCCTGAGTCCTTAAATTTCACAGAGTCCCCAGAAGGGAGATTGAGAATAGCATCACTCAGGCATGGATCCGCTGAGACCTCTGCATATGTGTTCAGTGTAAGGGGCTCTCGGGCTCCAGAATTACAGAAAAGCATGTGAGGAGTGTAGCTTTGCTGTGTGCTGGCTGTCTATCAAAGACCAGTGACTTCACTTCAGCCGTCTCTGGACATTGGAATGCATCCCATGGGTTGTGAGGAACAGATGTCATGTGTAGAGTACACCTAGGAAAGAACCTGGTGTGGGGGCAGTATCACATTGCCTCCTTCCCTTTTGCATGCCAGTCACCCTCATACTGTCGTGGGAGATCGGCCATCAGTAAGTAGCCTATGGCCACTGCTGCTTTCATTGGCGTTTCAGTCTGCAACCAAGCGTTAAGGACTTTTCACACACGTTGCTGCATTGCCTTGGGAAACTGGAGTTTTCTAAAGACACATAGCCATTGCTATTAGTCTCCTGTAAGGCCAGGCCTTAATAAAGCGGTTGGAGCGCATTATCTCACAAAGCATGCTTTATCATCTTAGAGATATTAGTTCTTATTCTCATTTGAGAGATTTGTAAATACAAAGAACTCACCCATGCTCCACTACCTACAAATCCCGGATGCTAGTCTTCCCTAGCAACTGGCTCTCCTCTTACCTCGCCCTCCCGCCCGTGGAACTGTCACAGTCTCCAGCAAAGCTGTAATGAGGTTAAAAGCACATCCCATGTGCGCTTTGCCTGCCTCGGTGCCGGGTTCAGAGACATTCCACCCAACCTAACAGTCTTGCAGGATTTGGGGAAATAAAAGACTGATTTTTTTTCCCAACAACTTAGCTTCATGCACATAGGTTTGGTGCCTCAGAGTGGTACTTCCCGAGCATTTGTGTGCCCAAGAATCTTATTAAAATCTAGGTTCTGATTCACCAGAGCTGGGGTCAGGCCTGATATGGTGTATATTTAACAAGCTCCCTAGGGCTGCCCAGTCCAAGGACCACACTTTGAGTAGCAAGGTCTCTGAGCAGCTCCCTAGCCCCCCTCACCGTAGATTAAAATGAGGGACCTGCTTCTAGGTTTTTAAAGAAAGCCAGTATCCTAGATCCTGTCAGAGAGGGGAGGGGTGGTGGGCCAGAGGACAGAAGGAAGACATTTGAGGAACATCCCAATTCCCATATATCTGAAAAAGCTGCAGTGGAAGAGAATTGAATTGGGCTAATTAGGCAGACGTTCGAAATGGTGATTATTTTCAAAGACACATAAGTGGCAGAGATCTCCATCTCTAGCCCCAATTACTGTGTTTTCAAGCACCAGGAAAGGCCTCCTAGTTTTCTGTGCTCTGCCTAAAGGTCTAAAAGAGATCCTGCTCACCTCACCACACTTTAGAGGAGATTCTGCAAGT
>JAQHUG010000037.1:8047380-8085656 GCA_028555095.1 Dicrostonyx torquatus
CAAGATCACTAGAGTATCAGGTCAGATTACGGACAGGGCTGGGAGGGGGTGCCCACTGTACCCTTTTTGAGGTTCTCTTATCCTGCCCTTCATACTTCTCTCTCCAATACCACTACCACCCATGCAAGCATCCCTGAACTTCTGAGCGTACTCAGCCCTGCCTCAGACCCGAAGCATTGTCATCACCGCTGTTATTTACAGGGCTAACATCACCCAGGAGGTCCTTGCAAGGTACTGTGATTCTGCAATGGCAGTTCACTCCTCGCAGTCCAGGTAGAAACTGAGCATCCCTTAAGTCAGGGATCCTCACCCTTCCTAATGCCGTGACCCTTTATGAATCCCAACCATAAAATTATTTTTGTTGTTACGTCATAACTGTAACATTGCTGTTATGTATCGTAATGCAAATATCTGATATTTCCGATGGGTGACCCACAGGTTGAGAGCCACTACCTACTATGAAATGCTTGAGACTAGAAACATCTCAGATTTCAGGTGTTTCTGGATTTTATAATACTTAAATATGCATACTGATTGGTACTGTGGATCCGTGTATGAGTCTCAGAGCACATGTAAAAAGCTAGACATTATCATGCTGTAATTGTCGTCTCAGAATTGGAGGTCAGGGACAGGCATAGTCATAGGGCTTGCGGACCAGCCAGCCTAGATAAGCTGTCAAGACTCGGGTCCCAGTAAGAGACAGGCCATGGCGTTAGCTCAGCGGGGAAAGGTACTTTCCACACAAGCCTAGTGACTTGAGTTGGATTTCCAGAGCCCATGTGAAGTGGAAGGAAAGAGCCAACTACCAACTCCACAAAGTTATCCACTGGCCTCACATGCCGTGTGTAGCACATTCTGTGTGCACGCTTGCACACACTTGTGTGCATGGGCACTCATGTGTGCATGTGCAAACACACACACACTAAGATATCCGGAAGATAGAACCAAGACTAAGATTGGAATTAGCCTGTTTATATACACATAACCTATATTTGTAGGTATTTTTACTATACCTGCATTTTGACCATGACCCATCTCCTGAGGTCAAAGGTAGAATTTTCCACTTGGAGTAGAATTTCCCACCTCTGATGACCTGTCAGCACTCAAATGTTTGATGTTTTCATGTACTTCGAATTTCTAGATTAGGCGTACTCCATCCACCTCACTCCCATTTCATGGAACATAAAAACAAGATCAAAGAGGATTAATCATTTCCTTCAGCCATCTAGCAGCCTGCCTAGACTTGGCTCCAATCCACAGCACTCCAGAGCCCAGGTTTTTAGAGGAAGAGAATAAATGGTCCGGCATAGAGGTGCCTGGTGCTGAATTCGGACTCAGCTGTCTGAGTTCATCTGTTGGCTGCCTGTTTCACTAACTGCTGTATAGTCTCAAACCTATTGCCTTCTTTTCCACGTCTGCCTTCCCTATCTGTAAAAGGGAATGTAATGACAATTGTACCGATCTCATAGGGTTCTTGGGGACATTATATGTGATCATAGCTATAAAACACTTAGCATGAGGCCAGGAATAGAAGATGTGCTCAATAACGTGAGTGAGAGTTCCTGTCGCACTTCCTATTCCAGATGCTGGCTTTCAGATGGGGGCCCTGAGTCACTGTGGCTTGGGGGTAAAGCCAGATAGCTCCATAAAGAGCACTTTTCCTCCCACTCCCCCTCTGAGAAACCTCTGTGTGGGGCATGGACTAACATAAAGCACCAGACAGACAAGGACAATGCCTTCCAGCTACTGGAGAGGGGCCCAGGGCTCTAGTGTGCAGGAGAGTGGGAGGATGCATCTGGGCCCCCAGTGGAGGTTATCCTGGCCCAGTGCCTCAGCTCGGTTGGCAGTAACCACACAGCCAGGAAGCCCCAGTCCCATGCCATCACAGGCACTGGCAGCAACAGAAGACGGGACAGGCAGATGGTGAGCAGGTGGTGGTGGCAGTGGGAGAGCTCCCATGATCACCCTGGCCTGGCGTGCACCCAACTCACTGAACCCATAGCTCAGAAATACATGCAGTAGACACCTCCCCAGGCCTGATGCTACTAGGTCCTGCAAAGGGCAACTTGGGGATCTCAAGAAAGTACAAGATCCATGTCTGAAGTATAGGATCCTACTCCCAAGAGAGAAGTGGGGACCATGGAGCCAAGAGGACCCCTGGGATGTTAGGTCTGTGCCTTAGAATCACCCGCTCAGAGCCTTTGTCCTCATTTTTGCTTTTACCTGGCATGATTATCCCCTCCTGCCACATACTGGCTCCTTCTCAAGTCATACCTACCCTGAAGAGTAATCTGGTTCTAAAGGAACTCTACCTCACGCCAAGGCATTGCAATTCACAGCCTGCCCTGGCCTGGCCTTAGACTTGGGAGCAAATGCAAGCACTAAGTGCTACTGCAGACCAACCAATCAAGGAGGAACTGGGGCAGGATGTCACTTCACAAACCATGGGTCTACAGGTTATACCTTAGGTCCCCTACTCAGGCTACGGATTATATTTAAACATCAGTGAAACAAATAGCAATACCACCTGTTAGCTTTTACAGAATGCCTATTGTGTGCCAAGGATGTTACATAATGCACAGTGCTTCCCTCCGTGAACGCTCCCATCTCATTCTCATGATAACCCTGTCACAGGTTAAAGGGCTTGGGCCCACCATGAGTCAGAAAGAGGTGAAGCTGCAGACCAAACTCACCTGTATCCCCAACCCATACTCATGCCCCACAGTTTAGGACAGAGAAGCCCATGAACTCTGGGAATTGGTCCTGCTGAAGCCTGAATCTGCACTCTCAACATCTCTCACCATCTCGTGAACATTTACCAGAGGCAATGACTCCCTTTGTCTTGTACTGACCTCCTCACTTCCATCTTGGTTTCATCCCAGAGGCTGCTGGGAAGTCCCTGGGGCCTCCTAGGTCATAGCAGCCATCAGAGGCCACACTCACCAGACACTTTTCCCCCGGTCTGTTCCTCAGGGCAAAGACTGCACCGTGCCTATCAACACTTGCATCCAGAACCCCTGTCAGCACGGAGGTACCTGCCACCTGAGCGAGAGCCACAAAGATGGGTTCAGGTAATACTCAGCCCTGACCTTCTGTCTTCTCAGAGAGCTTCTGGGTCAGACTTCTGTACGGGAATGATGTCAGTGGGGGAAGTGTTATCCCTGCTCTGCACAGGAGGAAACTGAGGCATCAAAGGATAAACTCTCCCCAGAGATGCAGAGTATTGGTACAGGGATTCGAATCTAAGTGCCAGCCTCTACTCCAAGGGAAGCTGTGGATGCTGCTAAAGTCAGAGGATGGGACCCTGGCCAAGAAACCCACTCACCCAGTGGTCCTGCCTCCTCTTTCTGTGTCACAAATAACAGGGACTACCGCTGTCACATTCTATGTGCCAGGTGATAACTACACTTTCACTGTCTTTCCTAAGCCTTCTCACCTCTATTAGGGGAGGGGGAGTTCGGTCTGCATTGAGTAGAAAGGAAACTGAGGCACAAAGGCTAATGGTCACATGTCCTGGCTCTACTTATCATGCTTCTAGTCCTTTCTTGGTAGGCAGTAACTCCTAGGAATGGAATGGTGCCTCTGGCCCATCCATCCCCCACCGGCTCTCAGGTGCTGCAGCTTCCCCAGCAGTCACCCCAGCAGCAGATCCCTGGGAAGGGGCTCCCCCAGCACAGCGGGTTGGGCAGCAGCCCCTTTACAATAAAGATGAGACCCCAGTGCCAGGCAGGCTCTGGGCAACATCAGATCTCAAATTGCACATAATCAACTATCAAAAGCCCTCCAGCCGAGGCTGCTGTGTGGTCTGGGGAAGAAATCTCCAGAGAATCCAGCTAGCCCATGCATTCGCCTGCCAAGCGAGCCCCACCCAACCATGACTCCTGAAAAGTGGGGCTGGGCGCTCTTCCTGTTCCTGCCTGGATTCATCCTAACCACCCACTTCCTGTTCACCAAGAAAAGACGAGATGACCATGGTGGGCCCAGTCAGGAAGTGTACACCCAGGGCTGAAAGTGGGTTCTGCCCCACTCAGGCCTGAGACAAGGTCCTGTGTTGGGGGCAGATTCCCTGAGGGTGATTTTTTATCAAGGTCCCGCTTTGTCCTCAGTCTTGGACAATATTCATGTAAACTGGAAACTTAACTATGAAAGACATAATGTCCAGATCTATGGGACTTGGGGAACGGGGCAGAAGGTTTGGGCAGAGGCAGATGTAGGGGATGGCATGTCTGTGTGTGCTCCCAGGAGGAACCACCTTCTGGTGCAGAGAGGCTGACCAAGACACGGTAGGGAGGGGTTTATAAAGAATAGCCCCATAGCCGGGCGGTGGTAGTGCACGCCTTTAATCCCAGCACTCAGGAGGTAGAGGCAGGCGGATCTCTGTGAGTTCGAGACCAGCCTGGTTTACAAGAGCTAGTTCCAGTGCAGGCTCCAAAGCCACAGAGAAACCCTGTCTCGAAAAACCAAAAAAAAAAAAAAAAAGAATAGCCCCATAGCACCTGGAGTCAGTGCCTAGGACTTCCCAGCTGCCCAGGGAGGCTTAAAGCAATGGGAACATGCTCTACAGTTGGAGCACTTGAGTGTATACAGGACACAGCTCTTCCTAAAACCAGGGGGAGTGGGCATTACCTGTCTAGTCCTAGATTCTGCTTTACTGGAAAATCTTGGGCAGTCCTTGGCCTATAGCTGTACCATTCCAGCTTCATTCTCCATTGTCAAAGGGCACCAGGGCTATGCCTGTCTCCCCATAGCTGTCCTCTTTCAAGGATTAGGGACTCCTTTGACTTGAACTCACCATCATAGATAGCTGCATCAGCCCCATTCCCAACAAAGGTCACATCTGAGGTCCAGAGGATTAGTACTTCATCCTACCACTTTTAGAGGACCACAGTCCTCTAAACACCTCCAGAGTGTCAGAATTCCAGCAGCATCATCTGCCCTCTCCACTCAGGTGCTACTGTGCCTTGCTGCCTTGCCTGCTCGCCAAATGAGCAGAGACCGGGGCCGGCTGGTGGTATAGCTCAGCTGCAGAGCACTTCTGCAAAAATCGTAAAACAAGCAAGCCAGTAAATAGATGGATAGATGATAGACAGACAGACAGACAGATGATAGGTAGATAGATGATAGATAGATAGACAGACAGATGATAGATAGATAGATAGATAGATAGATAGATAGATAGATAGATAGATAGATGATAGATAGATGATAGATTGATAGATAGACAGACAGACAGATAGATAGATGATAGATAGGCAGGCAGGCAGGCAAATAAAAGACCACAGGTCTAACCATACAGAAGAACAAAAAGGAAGATGAGACAAAAAACAAAGTCTCACTGCTAGCTAGCTAACTGCTCCTGGAGTTGCCCTGGCCAGGTCCTCTCAAATTATTTCCTCTCATGGCCCCTTTTTGCTCTGAATATTTCTATTCAAGCCTAGCTATCAAAGTATATGAACAGTAAGGGCTAGAGGAATGGCTCAGTGATTATGCTACTGGCTACTCTTGCAGTGGACCTAGTGATTCCTGGCACTCTTATAGTAGCTCACAACAGTCTGCAATTCCAGCTCCAGTGGTCCGATGCCCTCTTCAGGTGTCTCTGGGTACTACATGCACATGGTGCACAAATATACATACAAGTAAAAACAGCCACACAATAAAATATTTTAATGTAAAGTATGTGAAAAAGTTATATACTTTTATACCCAAGGTATAAGAAATCATAAATTTATTCTTAAACAATACATAGGGGTGTATATTTTATATTATTATAAATTATCTATTTTTAAAATTTATTTACTATTTATTAAAGGCAAGGGCAAATTTGTATACTAATAAGACTAAATAAATGTTGGCTAAACATTTGGGATTGTAGGACATAGAGCACCTTCAATGTTTTTTTTTTTAGAATAGATAGATACTTTTATTTTAAAATCACTAATCCTTAGAATGGCACTTTGCATAAAGACATAGTACAAAATTGCAGAAGTATAGTTAGGACTATTTCAGAAATTGTTGGAAATTCTATACTCAACCCAAGCCAAAATCCATTTAACAACTTTTTATGACGCTCGGCAGCAACTCCAGTGGCATTTTTAGAGTATTATTCTTTCCTTGACAGTTTTGTACATGTGTACAATGTCTCTCAATCACAGCCAACCCAAATAACCCCCTCCCACTCAGCCCAGATCGCCACTAATACCTTTGCCTTCCTACCTTCAAGTCCCATTTGACCCAATTAGTACTACCTGCCTGTGCACGGATGTGGAGCCGTCCACCAGGGCCCGGGCAGCCTACCAACAGCTATACCCCAGAAAAAAATGACCCTCCTTCCCGCAGCCATCAGTCGCCCATAGCTCCTCTAGCAGGACTGTATCCTCTCCCACCTTTGCTGGGACGATGACCGGCCTGCTCTTGTGCAGATGGTGTGTGGGTGACTCGCGTAACAGCCCTGTCATCCCGGAAGGACAGTATCGCAGCACTTCCTGCCATCCTCAGCTCTTAAATTCTATCCACCTCCCCTTCCTTGATGTTCCCTGATGAGCCTCAGGGACAGTTGGTGTAAATGTCCCGTTTGGGGCAGAATACTCAACTATCCCTTATCCTCTGCACTTTGACTGCCCAAGTTTGCTAGTCGCTCTAATCTAGGGGTACAGACATCAGTATCTGGAGGCATTTGAAGACATGTCCACTTAGCGAAACAACAGTAGTAGGTTCCCACCTTGAGCCTGTGACCCCCTGAGCCATGGTTTTTGACATTCTAATCCAATCCAATCCAGAAAAACACCAAATTGATGAAGGGTGGTGATAGGGAAATATTTTTAAAATCCTTACTATTTCGGTTTTAAAATTGTATTAATAGTCACATTTTCTGCACTCAGACTGCATGTGTGCAGTTCATAGCACTCAGGAGTCTCCAGTCTGATCAGAGGTGTTTCCAACACTGTGGTGTGACAGCATGCATGAGGCAGAATGCACGCGGATGCTCAGAAGCAAAGCTGCAGAGACGTCACGTGATATGGCACCAGCCAGCGCTGCCACAAACACCTGGGATTCATTATGCATGTGATTTTTAATTAAATTTTGGACCGCGTTCGTTCAGAAACCTTTCACTGTTGCCAGAATTTTCACAATCCCTACGTTCAGTTATAGGATCCCATATGGGGTCACAATCCGCCGTGTAAAAAGCTTCAATTTGAAAAACCCCTTCAAGGTACCTGATAAGGACAGGAGAGACTTTGAGTGCCCGTACCCTCTCTCCAACCATTAGCAACATCTACTCTGTTGACCAGCTGTCACTTCTTTTGTCCCTGCCAGGCCCCAGAAAATACCAGGAAATTGTTTTTACTGCTTGTTTAAGATCTTAAGATCATGGAGTTGATGGAGCACCTGCCCCTGTGTGACTGTAGAGAACTGGCCCTTTTCATGGTACCCTGGGTCTATAACAAGAAGGGAAATAAGGGTCATTTTGCTCTGCTGTTCATTAGCTCAACCCTCAAATGTCCTTGGACTTTTATAGAAAATGTGATATGATTTTCAGATTGTAAGGAAATGGATAAAATAGGATTCTGGGGCCATGAAATTTGTTTTCTCTTAGTTTAGTTTAGTTTTTCAATCTATATCCAAAATCAGAGCAGTCTCGGAATAGAGGCCTGGACTTAAGGTCTGAAGTCTGAGCCACTTCCGTGGATGACCACAGCTCCTTGACCGGAACTTGAACCCTGCAAAGAGGGAACTTCACAGAGGCTCTTCATCAGACACTAGCTCCCTCCCACCCCTCCACACTTCCTAACCTGTGGCTTCTTCGCTGCTGCCCAGGCTTGCTGTGTTCTCATTTAACCTCGTATGCCCACTCCTATGAGCAGGGTTTGGCGGGAATGGGGTGGGGAGGAAATCTCAAACAGATGTTCTGCAGCAGAGGCGGATGAAAGAAGCGCACCTGCCGATTGGTGTCCTTTGAGATGGGCTCACAAAGGGTCCTTGGTCTTGGCAAGAGAGGAGTCCTCCCACTCCAGCCCCTCAGAGGCTGGGGTCAACAGGGCAGACATAGCAGCAGGGGAGATGGTTCTGGGGGGAGGGTTGTCTAGAGCTAAGTATACCGAGTGCCTTCTCTGTGGCTGTCTCCCCTTCCACTTATTTCGGTTGTACATATAACATTAGCTCTTATCAATGCACAAGGTCAGACACCTGGAAAGTGCCAGGCCAGAATGCATTCCCTGTAGGCTAGCTGAAGAGCTGTGACCTTGACCAAGATGCCCAATTTACCCCTTGATATGGAAAGTTTGCCTTAGAATGAAATATCATGGGGAGTGCTTTTCCTCCCCCTCGCTGTCTACACCACAGAGAAGCCAAAGGAAAGGAAAATTCAAATACAGCTGCAGGGACTTAAGCCATTTCCAGAAAACCACTTCCAGCTGTGGAGAAGTGGAGGGGCTTTGCTGGTATAAAGCAAGGTAGGGGACCAGAACACTGCTTGGAAATGAGTAGCTAGACAGAATGGCTTGGCAGGTTCCTAAGTGTCTTCCTAGTTGGGTCTCCAAGGCCTCAGCATCTGCTGTGCTGTCTTAGACCTCCAGCCACCAGAGAGACCTGATGATTGCGTTTTCTGTCCCCTGCCCTTCCTGCCTTCCTCTCAAACCTGTCCTGTCCCCTGACCCTGGAATCCCCTCCTTTCTACACACACATCCCTAAAGCTGTTCCTGCCCGCTGGGCTTTGAGGGACAACGGTGTGAGATCAACCCGGATGACTGTGAGGACAACGACTGTGAAAACAATGCCACCTGTGTGGATGGAATCAACAACTACGCGTGCGTGTGCCCACCTAACTACACAGGTAACGGTCGAGAGGGATGCTCTCATGCCAGTGTGTTTGTGGGGTGGGGCTGAGGATGTCACTAAGAGAACACGGTTTTCTTAGTGATAGCCTGGAAGGAGGAGGGAGACAGAGCCCCACCCCACACCCCACCCAGTACCCTCTCTGTTGCTTGTCCTGTTCCTGCTCCTCTCACTTTGGAACATACTCCTGAGGCTCTCCCACTGCCTGTGCCGCGCTTATGGCCACCCCTTCCTTGGGAACCCCGCGTGTTCAACTCTGTCCCCCACGCACTCTTCTTGGAGCTGGGTATGCAAAACTGAGCAAAACCCAGTTCCTTCTCAGAAGAGGCTTAAGGTCAGGCCAAAAAACATGAGCTTGCGTGGGAGGAGACGTCCGGGGCAGGAGGGTTGTGAGACCACAGTAGAGAACTTACCCGGCTGGCGGATACACAGAAGGCTCCCATGGGAAGGGTTCCTCTGGAATGTCTTTCCAACCACCCACCCACCACCAAAACCCAACACCTCTGTTTCCTACATCCACAAGCCCTCATGAGGATATTGAAATACTCTTTTTGCTTGAGAAGCAAAATGTCACCAACTGATGCAAGCAGCCTGCTTTGTGGGGAAGTCAACCTGAAGCGGCATATCCCAGACTACGCGGCCATGGATTCTTTGAAAAATGAATCCACGGAATTTAACTCTGTGGTTTTAGAAAACAGTAATAATTAGAAAATCTGAAAAAAACACTGCATGTAAGAATAGCCGTCTTCTTGGAGCTGTGACTGGCGTTGTGAACATTCCTGCTTTAAGGGGTGCTGTGTGTGTCTCTTTCCAGTGTATTTGATCTCCAAGATTTCTTCCTACGCCACCCCGTAGCACCATTACAGACCTAGACATGTTGTGTTCTAAGTGATGTCATTTGGAAATGCAAATCTAAGACAAAGGGAAAATGTGACGATGCTATTGGGGGCTCCCATGCACTCGTCCATGGAGCCCAGCTGTTCTGTGAAGTGAAGCAGGCAGGGAGGGGGGTCCAGGTTGTCATGCCTGCAGAGGTAGGAGCACAGAAACTCCCTTTGCCCCTCCTGAGACTTAACTGTCAAGCACTCAGCTCAAGAGCCAGGGATTCCCAAGAATAACTTTGAACCTGTGTCAAGGCCAGTGGGAAAGACCAGCTACTCTACTCGCTCCAAGCTTCCTGGTGCCGGCAAGGCCTTGTACGGAGAGCATGTGCAGGGGAATGTCCCTATGCCCTACCTCTCACCCTCTGCTGAAAGCGTGGTGAGGTGATAACCAAGAATTGGTATTGGCAACAGGCAATCATTATTGTGGGCACTTACTGTATGCACTATATGCAGAACACTGACATAAAGTCTATGGCATGAATCAGGACTTCTGCCTACCTAAGATAAGAGAGAGCCCTCTGCAGCATTAAATCTTTGCTATGCTCAGTGCCAAAATAGAATCACGATGCCAACAGCTATGTGCCCGGTAGAGAGGCTCAGATTAGCTCTGTAGCAGAGATGGACTTTAAAAAAGAAATCCCAGCATGCCAGGCAGTGGTAGAACATGCCTTTAATCCCAGCACTTGGGAGGCTGAGGCAGGCAGATCTGAGTTCGAAGCCAGCCTGATCTACAGAGCGAGTTCCAGGACAGGCTCCAGAGCTACACAGAGAAACCCTGTCTCAGGAAAAAAAAAAAATCCCAGTGAGCAGATGGGCATGAAGGCAGAGAGCTGAGGTGAGCTCAGGGCAGCCCTGCCTGATATCTGCAAGCAACCAGGCTACTGCAGATGTGTTGCAGCTTACACCAGAGGGGAGCTGTCTTAGGGTTTGCTACTGCTGAGAAGAGACATTATGATAAAGGAAACATTTAACTGAGGTGGGGCCTTACAGTTCAGAGGTCCAATCAGTTATCATCGTGGTGGAGTGTCGACAGATGTGGTACTGGCCACATCTTGGTCAGAAGGCAACAGAAAGTGAACTGACTGTCACGCTGGGGGAAGCTTGAGGAAAAGAGACCTCAAAGCCTGCCCTCACAGTGACACTTCTTCCAACAAGGCCACACCTCCGAATAGTGCCACTCCCTTTGGGAGCCATTTCCTTTCAAACCACCACAGGAGCATTGTGGCTTCTCTGTTGCAAGAAGTGTCCACATCCTACCCAGACATGTGTCTGCGGCCCTGAGTCTCTGCAGGGCCTCCCAAGGACACAGTGCCTCTTCCTGGGCAGATATGAGTGGTACAGTTCAGATCTCACTCAGGGCAGGGTAGGGCTCAGCCTGTCCCTACGGCAGCATGGACTAGTCTCTGAGGTGGTATCTCATGCTATCACTGACCAGCCAGCCACCTTCATACTTCCTGTCCCTGTTAGCCTCCTATTTACTCCTGACCCCAAGCCCCTGGCCTTCTGTAAAGAGCTTCCAAGGTTAGAAATTTTCCTCTCTTAGATCACCTTCTACTTGGCTTTTGACTGATCTTTCAGAGGACTTGGGTTCAAGTCCCAGCACCCATATGGGGTCTCACAACTGTCTCTAATGCCAGTCCTGTGGGATCTGATGCCCTCTACTGGCCTCTACAGGTACCAGGCATGCATGTTGTCACAGACATGCGTTCAGGCAAAACACATAAAAATAAAAACAAATAAAATTTTTAATAAAAATACAAATCCTGGCTTTAAACTCATGCACTGCTCTGTGATACAGTTCTTCCTCCTCTCCCTATAACTACATTCCTAAGACAGATTTTTCAGGTGATGCGGGTTTATCAGATTTATCCACGCTCACCATCCCTGGGTACTTAGGACACATTTGGCATTTTGCAGTGTTATAAACTTCAAAGGTTCAGAGATCAGAACTACAATGTCCTTCATTTCCCTCTCTGGAACATTCAACTGGCTTTCTTGTCTGTGGCAGCTATTACATGCCTGGTCCATTTTCCAGGAAGCTTCCCCTGGCCCCCTGAGCAAGGCTGTGGGTCTCCATCTTGGTGTCCACAGTTCATTGTCATGGTGGCATTCACACCTGTGGGTGGTAACTGCCTGCCTGTTTGCAGATTATTCTCACTACGCAGTGGGAGAGGAAAAACTTGTCACTGTCGTGTTCCCAGCACCTGGTACCGTGCCTCGCATGTAGAAGATACCCAATAAATAGATGGTAAATTGGAAAAAAATCAATATGAATAAGCTTAGGCCAAGGTCAGGGTCTGACCTGTGGCCTCAGCTGCAGCAGCTCCAGAAATGTTAAGAAAACCAGCCAGACCGTGCTGAGTGTCCAGGAGAGACCCCAGGGACCTTCTCACTGTCACTCAGGTGCCTGGGTGTGTCTTCCCATATGGTGTCTTTTTTCTTTTTCTTTCTTTCTTTCTGAGTCAGGGAAACTGAATCAGGAGTCCATAGAGACGATATTACACAGAGAAGAATGTAGGGCTCCTGGTATCCATGTCGTACAGCCTCGAGTGGGACAAGTGGGACCTTGTGGCCTTGGTGACCCCCAGTATCCTCTCAGACACCTAATTTCTCTTTCCCGTGACCTCCAGGGGAGCTGTGTGATGAGGTGATCGACTACTGTGTGCCTGAGTTGAACCTCTGTCAACACGAGGCCAAGTGCATCTCCCTGGACAAAGGATTCAGGTAAGGCCGGCCTCATGTTCTCGCATGGAGCCCTGAGGAGTCTGGCTCCAACAGCCTGGGGTTGAGGTTCCAAGTCAGGTAGAGTTTGTCTCCCCCTGTGCAGCCTGTCTCCCCATCTTCCTCCTCCTTTACTCATACACATTCTGTCTGACCCAGGCCTGGTCATATTTCCACAAGTTGCCTTTATCTTTTATAGTTTTTTCCTTTCTATATTCTTCTAATGATAGAAACGGATAAAGAGATGGATACGTTCCCTCTTCCTCTCCCTTTCCCTTTGCCTTCTCCTCTCTTAGCATCTCTCTCCTTCCCAGAGCTGAACAGGAGGGACCATCCACAGAAGGAACCATCAAAGGTTGATGCACCATCTGAAAGGTGTCTGCCCACCTACCTAATGTATAGCCCTTGTGGCAGGTCGCCTTCATGGTCCTGCTTCCCCACAGCCACGGAAAGTTTGCTAGACTGCACCTGTGGGAGGGAGGTGGTGGAACCAGGAGTTCTGACAAGGTTCAATAGTTACTGCCGTTGGTGGGATATTCTCCATCTCCAGTGGCAGAGCCAACTAGGGGTCCCCATGAGGAATTTTTAGAGTTAGGAAGAGGCAGACAGAGAAGTGTATCTTCCTATATGGTGTCTTGTTTTCCTTTCTGTGTGTGTGAGTGGGTGCTCTCACCACCGTGGCATGTGTTTAGGCCACAGGTTGCTGTGGAATATTAAAGGAGGATCACTTTCTAAGCCTGAAGTTTGCAGTGCCGCGACTGGCTTTTGTGTGGGTACTAGGGGATCTAAACCTGGGTTCTCAGGCTTGCACAGCAAGCTTTTTACCCCCTGAGCCATCTCCCCAGATCTTTATTATCCTTTTCTGTTGTAAAATCCTGGGCATGAAGCTGGGCGGTGGTGGCGTACGCCTTTAATCCCAGCACTCTGGAGGCAGAGGCAGGCAGATCTTTGTGAGTTTGAGACCAGCCTGGTCTACAAGAGCTAGTTCCAGGACAGGCTCCAAAGCTACAGAGAAACCCTGTCTCTAAAACATAATAATAATAATAATAATAATAATAATAATAATAATAATAATAATAAATAAATAAATAAATCCTGGGCCTGTTGTTTATCTCCAGGGCAATTGGAGCCTCTGGCTTTGCCAAGATAAAGGAAGGCACAAATGCTCTGTATGCCACCCTGAGTTAGTCTACCTGGCTGCTCATGCCCCTCTGACATGTGCTAGGAAGGAGTTTTAGGAGTGGGGGGGGTCACCTGAGGGCAACCCCCAGACTCCTCCCAACTCCAGGAGCCAACATCAACTGAGAGCCTCTGTTTCCTAAATACCAGGCTGTGTTCTGCAAGTGGACAGAACTCTGTGAAGTGCAACCTGGAGATAAGAAGCATGCCAAATCCATGCTTGGTCCCAAAGCAGAGACACCCAGACTGTCAAACGAAGGGCTGTGGGGGTGCCAGGGAGGGAAGTGAGTGTATCATCCAAGGTCAAGTGGACAGACAGCAGACTTAGAGGGCATGGACTTTGAAAGAACACACCAGGCCATGGAAACTGGCCAGGGGTGGGTGTGGACCTCGAGAGTTAGAACTGCCATAGAGTTTTCATGAGCCTCTGATGTTTGTTCTGAAAACCTCATCCTCTGCTATAACCAAGGGCCCTTGAGTCTGGGACAATACAGGAAAAGAGACACTAGCTAAGCTTTCCTTGAGTCGTCTTATTTATATGTCATGTCATGTCTACTAGGAGACAGTGTTTCAGAAAGTCTATATAAACCAACATGGTAATGGTAGTTTTTATAGTAAAATGCACTTAAACAATAATTCATTCTCCCAATGAGGCATTTTATTATTGTGTCTCCTCCCCTCCCATCATCAAACATTTGATATCCCACAGCAGCCTAGCAGGACATTACTGAGAGAGGATGACATGCTTGGGACGGCCTTCGTTTATCTTTAAGAGACACTTTAATGAGATCTCAATGTCAGGCAGATCTGCCCAGAGACCCTGAAAATAGCAAAGATTTCATTGATTCGTGTACACTGAAAACTCCATGCAGTACCTGGTCTCATGAATACCCCACGCTTTCAGTGGAGAAAAACCGGGGTCCTCACAGCCCAAACCCAGCGACACGGGCCCAGCTGCCTAAGAGAGAAGAGGGGCTGCAAGTCAACCCAGGTCCGTCTGACTTCTCAGCTAGATGCTGATACTCCAGATGTCCTTGGCCCCAAGGTCACTAGATCACATTATCAACGTGGAAGATACAGCAAAATGTTTGAAAACAAAAGGAGTTAAGTGGTACCACCTGCTGCTTCTGCAATCTGAGAAGTATTATGTAGTCCCTGCTGTGAGGAGCTAGCCAGCTAGCAAGGTGCTCAAACCAAGTACCTCATGGAAATGTGTTCGGAATGTAGTGCCCATGCTCCCTATGGCTGCATATTGTGTGTGTGTGTGTGTGTGTGTGTGTGTGTGTGTGTGTGTTTGAAGATGGGGTTTCTCTATGTAGCCCTGGCTATTCTAGAACTCGCTCAGTCTGTAGACCAGGCTGGCCTCAAACTCATAGATCCTCCACCTCTGCCTCCCAAGTGCTGGGCTTAAAGGTGTGCACCGCCACTGCCCAGTGCTTTTTTTTTTTTTAAATGGCAAAATCCTTAGGTGTTTCCTTTGCTCATTAATGTCTAAGAAGGCCATGCCAACAGAAGTCTGTAGATACTCTTGCCTCCAGGCCTCCACCACTGACTTTGGAAGTGGAAGTAGCTTCCCTACTCATCGGTTGCCTTGAACTTCATGTTTTAAAGGTTGATTTTTATCCTGTTAAATGTTGAGGAGCTGTTTTTTGAGCCTTGGGCCTGTTCGTTTCAGCTGCTCTCTGGGGCTCTTTTGGATCCAAGTAACAAAACTCAAATGCCTGCCAAGGCTGGGGTTTGGTTTGGGTTTTAATCTTTTTTAGCTAGTTTACAAAATAATGGGCTTCATTTTGACATTCTCACGCATGTACATCCTTGTGCCTTGTTCGTCTTGTCCTTCCCACTCTCTTCCAGCCCTCCTCCAGGCCCAGATTTACCAGCAGCTGAAGCACTGAAGCAGAATCTCAATGCATCAGACTTCTAGTTTGTTTCTTTAGAAAATTGGCTGAAACAGTTTTTGTGGCAGACATTTCTTTAAAAATTTTTTAAAGATTTATTTGTATTTCATGTGTACAGATAAAATAGCAATCGGTGCCTGGGGCCTAAGAAGGCCAGAAGGAAGCATCAGATACCCTGAAAGCAGAGGTGTAGTCTTGAGAACTTCCATGTGTGTGCCAAAAACCAAACCTGGATGCTCTGCAAAAGCAACAAGTGCTCTTAACCAATGAACCATCCCTCTAAATCTGCCCCCCTGACCTTTTTCTTTTATTTTCTAAATTTTTGTGTATGTGTATATACATGTGTGTGCAAATGCCTGCAGAGGCCAGAAGAGGTTGTCGGATCCTGCTGGAACTATAGTTACAGGTGTTTGTGAGCTGTCTGATGTGGGTTCTGGGAACTGAACTTGGGACCTCCGTAAGAGTAGCAAGTGTTCTTAACTGGTGAACTAGCCTTGATGGCAGATACTTTAACACCAGGACTTAGAGACCTGCATAGAAGTATCAAGAGTTTGAGGGCAGTCTAGGAAGTAGAGGATAACCAGGCTTTGCATAAGACCTTACCTTTTTTAAAAAAAAAAAAAGCCTGAGGGAGGAAGGAAGAAGGAAGGAAGGAAGGAAGGAGAGAGACAGAGAAAGAAAGAAGAGGAAAGGAAAGAAAGGAAGAAAGAAAGAGAGAGAAAAAAGCAAACACTTTGGCAGACCACATCCCTAAAATATGCTCTGATGTAGCACTAGGTTGTACATCTTGGATCTGACAGCCAAGTCCATTAAAGGTGAACTGATTGGATACTAGTAAAATTCACCAGATCTGAACACACACAGGTCTACCCAGTCAGTCTTCAGATTCTGGAACCATTTCTACAGGGCCACCATGCCCCTTCAGAACCTTTCCTAGTCATCCACATACCTAGCCCACTCTGTCTGTTCCTAAGGGGAAGGAGTACAGAAAGGCAGGGAGGAGTCTCTCTCTCTCTGAGTCATGTCCTGAGGGTGCAAGCTAAGAATTCAGAGCAGTTGCTTGTCCTGCACTCCCTGCCTGTGCCGCCTCTCCCTTTGCCTTAGCAAGAGTGTATTTTGATTTTTTACTCTGCCCGGAAGAATTGAGCTGATCCACAGGCCTTTCAGGAGGGAGAGAGACAAGTGGACACTATGTCAATGTGTGTTTGTAGGGTGCCTCAGGCCTAGGTACTATCAGGTCTGTTTCAGGCAGGGATTTCAGTTTTGTGTGACCTCAAACAAATGAGCCACAGACACATGGGCTAGTTACATACAGTCTTAGTATAGGTACTGAAGAATTTTGGTAGGGCTGTGAACCCACTGCTCTCTGGGCAAGGCTGGACCAGTTGAACTGGGGCCTGCTCAAGGGCAGCTGCTTTCATCCTGTCCTCTGGGAAATAAGAGCTTTGAATCCTTCCTTAGTTGGCGTGTCTGAGCAAGCCGTGAAACAAAGGCAAGGGTAGTACAGATGCCATCATAGCCTTCATCCTTGGTCATCATCTCTGTACTGCACTGTCACGTGCAAGATAGAGAGGCCGCCATGAGTGGCCAGGACCCCTAGATAGCATCTGTCACAGTAAATGTAGCTGTCTTTTCTGATGGGGATCTGATGAGATGCCCCTTGAAGGTGCTCAGCCTGGTGTTTGACACGAAGGGAGAAGGAACCAGATATGACCCAAATCTGTTGTGATGCCTCCAGTGTTCCCAGCCCAGTTCTGAAAACAAAACATGTCCGCTCCACACAACAGATAGGCCTTGACTCTGCAAGCAAAGGCCATGCACCATGAGTGGAGCCCAGTAGCAGAGGCGGGCCTGGTGAACCCTTCAGGAACTCGAGCATAGAGAGAGTGGTTTGGCAAGGGGAAGCACGAGGCACCAGAGCACCTGCTGGCAAGTTGGCAGACCCTGAGCAAGTGTCTCTCTACCTGTGTTGCAGGTGTGAATGTGTCCCTGGTTACAGTGGGAAGCTGTGCGAGACAGATAATGATGACTGCACATCCCACAAGTGCCGCCACGGAGCCCAGTGTGTGGACGCAGTCAACGGCTACTCATGCATCTGCCCCCAAGGCTTCAGGTATGCGGGATACGGGGCTCCCTGCAGCGGACCAGGGCAACTCCATGTAGAAGTTAGACTTGAGTGCAAGCTCACGTTGTCACACATGTGTGATGCTACCTAATCGAAGATGCCACCATCTTGGAGCCCAGCTTGTGGGGTGGCTGGAAAACAAAAACATTTGTAGCATCTTAATGGCAGAAAAGGACATGAGGGCTGAGGGTGTAGCTCAATGCTCATTGTGCATATGAGGCCAGGTCCAGTCCCTAGCACTGGACCCAAATAATAAAAGACAATGAAAAAATGGAGGTCATTCAGTAGAGTCGTTTGGGGTCCATCTCTGGAACTGGTGCTAGAAGAAATGTCAAGTAAGAGGCATTGGTCAGCTGGTTAGATGTCTGTGGAATATGTAGAAAAAGAAGCCTGGGCTTAAGGTCCCCCTCAACCTGGACTGGAAGGGTTAATTATAGGGTTGCAGGAAACTAGGGAGCAGAGACTGTTATTCTTTTAAAGATAGTCGGGGGGGGAAGGTTGGTCCCACAAGAGGCAACCAGTTCCACAAGGGACCACCCAAGTCTCACGAGTAGGTCACCCAAGGTCTCAGCAGGGTAGCGGTGGGTCACCCAAAGCCTCAAGGCCTTTGTGGGTCCCCAGAGGCCTGGTGGGTCGGCAGGTGGGAGACCGCAGCCAGTGAGAGACAGACAGATATGCTATTCAGAGAGAGAGTTTGGGTATAGAATTTATTTAGTGGGTTATGGAAGGGAAAGGGGGAGAAGGGGGAGAATAGGAGAGAGAAAGAGAGGGAGGGGTGAGAAGAGAGGAAGACAGGAGGAGAGGAGGCAGGAGATCCACTTGCCTCAGTGGAAGGAGAGGGGTGTTAGGAGTGGGTGAGGTTTGTCTCTTAAATGGACAGGGTACCCAGGTCAGCAGACCATAACAGAGACTGAAATCAGACTGGATAGAATGAATACAAAATTTGCAAGTGAACTTTGACATAGACAGTGAGCCAAGAAGGAACTGTGCGTTCTCCCCAGCCCTCATCTGAACCTCAGGAGAAGTTCAGTGGTGTTAAGAATAGTCACATTTGACAGGTAATAGTGCTCACTGCTCTTACAGAGGACCCAAGTTCGGTTCCTAGCACCCATGTCAGACAATTTACAACCACCTATATCTCCAGCTCTGGAAGGATCCAACCTCTCTGACCTCTGTGTGCACAGACACTCACATGCACATAAACACACACAGACATGCACACGTAATTCAAATAAATTTGTTTTAAAAAATAATTTTTTTTTTTGGTTTTTCGAGACAGGGTTTCTCTGTGACTTTGGAGCCTGCACTGGAACTAGCTCTTGTAGACCAGGCTGGTCTCAAACTCAAAGAGCTGCCTGCCTCTGCCTCCCAAGTGCTGGGATTAAAGTCGTGCGCCACCACCGCCCGGCTAAAAAATCATTTTAATAGAATAGTCACTCTAGCTCAGCTGCGGTGTTGTGTCTCCATCAAAGCTCTTCACCCCAGCACCATCAACAACTCCCCATTCTCCCCAGTAACTAACAACCTCACTCCAAGTTCTGTCGCTATGAGCCCGACTGTTTGAACAGTCAGGTGGTGCTGGCCTTTATGGCTGGCTCCTTTCACTTAGTGCAGTGCTCTCAAGGCCCATCTCTGTTGTCACAGTGTCAGAATGCCTTCTTTTGTGAGGCAGAATTTCCCTGCTGGCTGGCTGTGCCATACTCTGTTGATTCACACAGTCTGTGCTCTCTACGCGCTCACCCCAGTCCGTTCTGATGATTTTGAAATCTTCATCCTGATCTGATTCAGTTATTTTTTAAAATTTTACATTTATTTATTGTGTGTGTATACATGCACATACATACACACACGCGCACACACGTGCGCATACACTTATAGCTATCAAAAGGCAATCTGTGAAAGTCAATCAGTTCTCTCTTCTGCCATGGGTCTCAGGAATTGAACTCACGCCGTCAGGCTTGGCAGCAAGCACTTTTACCCACTGGCTGGACTATTTTGTCTGCACTGACTCAGCTTTTGAAAAAAAGAGAGAAACTGAACCGTAGAGGACCCGCTCCAGTTAGAGGCAAGAATGGAGCTCCCCACTTAAGCTCTCCCATTAACTACGGTTGTCTTCTCTCTCCCCTGCCCCTCTCCAGTGGGCTCTTCTGTGAGCATCCCCCACCCATGGTTCTGCTACAGACCAGTCCCTGCGACCAGTATGAGTGTCAGAACGGGGCACAGTGCATCGTGGTGCAGCAGGAGCCCACTTGCCGCTGTCCCCCGGGCTTCGCTGGGCCCAGGTGTGAGAAGCTCATCACTGTGAACTTCGTAGGCAAGGACTCCTATGTGGAACTGGCCTCTGCCAAGGTCCGGCCCCAGGCCAACATCTCCCTGCAGGTATGTTCTTCTTCCCCTCCCATCTACCATCCTTGGAAGGACCCCAGTGCGGCACCCCTTAGAGTAAAGCTGGGGTTTCCCAGATTGTTAGCGAGCCTGCCCCTTCTCCCAGAACATCAAAGACAGTGCTTGGCTTTGCAGGGACTGGACCAGCCTAGAGCAATCCATAGGAAACCTCCTGGTGAGTCTCACAGCAGGCAGCAGCTCCTTGTTATCCCCTCATTCATTCATTAAAAGTCATGCCTGCAACTATTCTATGCTGGACAATGGGGACCAGGATGACTGAGAAAGAGAAGATGAGAGCTAAGGGAGCACAGAGGAGGACATGCTCCTGGCCTATAGGGAGGAATCAGGCCCAAAGAGCTAAGTGGTTCTGGAGCTTATGTGGCACTTTCCCTAAATTCTGGGGAGAGGGCTAAGGACTGGAGTGACCAAGTAAAAAACAAAGGCTGGGGAGGAGCTGGCTGGGAGAGCTGCCTTTGCAAAGACCTAGAGGCACGGGCAAGCAGGACACATTCAGGGAATGGAAAAGAGAATGAACCGAGTGGTGTTGTCAACACCTTAGCCCAAGGGATGCAACTGGACAGCGCAGGCCAGTTCGTAGCCCAGGCACTGCTGGGTGCTGCCACGCACTAGCTCTGCAGCCTTCACCAAGGTTTAATCTGGAGCCTCCGCATGAAACACTCAGCACCGATCTGATCCCTGCAGCCCTACACACAGCAGGGTCTGCTCCAGACAGTGGGCCTGAAGGATGCAAAAGAAGGTACTCTCCCTGCAGAGCCTGTCCGGTGGGCAGGACTGTACTGTTGGCATCCATGCTAACACAAATAGGAAGCTCTAACTTCCCCACCCTCCTGCTTCCTTCCTTCACTCCTCCCCCCCAGAACAGCCTCCAGTGCTCCAGCACCCAAATGAGCTATCAGATGTACCTGCTCCACATCCAGGCCTGTGGAGGCTCACCCAAGCAGCCAGCTGGCCAGCAGTGCGGCCTCTCCCGGTGCCTGTCTTCACCCAGGTGCCTCAGCAGCACCTGTGCAGAGCTTTTAAACTTGGGTTTGCCCACAGAGACTCACGCTACCTTGCTCAGGGGTGAAGCCCAGACAGTGGTATTGGTAACTTCCCCAGAGGGCTCTGAACACCTTCACTCTCTGCTTCATGGGATACACTGAGTTAAGCTCTGGTCTTTAGCCTTTGTTTACAACCATTAGTAGATGATGTGCCATGCAGAGATACAAGCTTCAAGGGGCAGGTATTTTGTTGGATCACATGGTATACCACTAGTAGGAGAAGCAGATTAGAGTTGTGGCCTCCTGGTGTGCAGTTACAGCCAGCCCACTTTCCACCCCTGCACACTCAACCAGCCACAGATCAAAAACATTGTAAAGAAATTTGCCACTGTCTTGAACATGTATAGGCACACCTAGCCCCTGCCAAGTATGTCCAGCCCGCAGCCCTCAGGCCGTGTGTAGCTAAGGATAGCTATGAATATAAGCCAGAGAAAATCGGAAACCTACTTAAAACATTATGAGATGTTATTATTTGCGATTTTTTTTTTCAAGACAGGGTTTTTTCTGTATAACAGAGTTCTGACTGTCCTGGAACTTGCTCTGTAGACCAGGCTGGCCCCGAACTCACAGAGCTCTGCCTGCCTCTGTCTCCCAAGTGCTAGGATTAAAGGTGTATGCCACCACCACCCAGCTATTTGTGAACTTTTTTTACACGTCTGTTGCACAGTTCTCCGGCATGAATTTGTAGATGATAGGGTTACATCACAATCTCAAAAGGTTGAGCGTGACGGTAACCACTACATAGGCATTACAGCTATTACCGTAGAATTTTCCCTGGGTCGGGTATTGTCATGCATCTAGAGAGGATGGAAATCACGTGGGAGGGGTACATGGATTCAGTGCAGATACCCTTTTATATAAGGGACTTGAGCATCCTTGAGTGGTCATTGGCCTTGACGTCTTGGCACGTGGTACATGCTCGATGCATATTTGTTGAAGCAGTTTGCTTGGCTAGCATTGGCAGTGTCGGCGTACATCTTACAGGCCAGATGGGGAAAGAGATATGGATCTGAATTCCAATCTGGTCTCGACTCTGAGACAACCACCTGAAGAGGGTGCTAGGAGTTGGTCAGGAGAGGCTGGAACTTGGGTAGGTCCTAACACACACACCCTGGTTGCTCTCCACAGGTGGCCACTGACAAGGACAACGGCATCCTTCTTTACAAGGGAGACAATGACCCCTTGGCACTGGAGCTATACCAGGGCCATGTGAGGCTGGTGTATGACAGCCTGAGTGCCCCTCCAACCACGGTGTACAGGTAAAAGATGCCGCGCCCAGCCCCAGGATGGGTTCCTCCAGAGCAGACCCCAGGTGACTCTGAGGCCTGCTGTCCCACACAGACGCGTGCACTTCTCACAGAGTGGCAGGTGGGAGGGAGAAATGTGCTGCTGGAGGCAGAAGCAGGACCGGAAGGCAGGCCCGCATGCGGGATGACACCTCATTACCATAAGATAAATGGCCAGCTGGCTACTGTGCATGGAGCCAGGTGCGCCAATGGAGATGAGGCTGCTTAATGAGATGCCCTTTTCAAAATGTCATCCTAATCTTTTATTAGTTTAAGAAAGAAAGCAGGGCGATTAGCATGCAATTCAAGAAGAGGAAATCAGAAGCACCCAGGGAACAGGGCTGTGTTCAAGTGACTTTCAAACTATTCTGAAAGACAGTGTTTCCTAGACTTGAAATCTTTTGAACAGTCACCCTATAGTTGGGCAGCTTGCTGTAGCTGTAACAAAATACCAGAGATGATCAACTTATAAAGAGAGAAGGTTTCTCTTGGCTCACAGTTTTAAGAGAGTTCAGTCTATGGTCATTTGGCTTCACCACTTCCACTCCCCCATCAAGGTGGAAGCAGGTATTAGAGCGAGCTGCTCACCTCCTGGCAGCTGAAACGCAGAGAGAGAAGAGGGGACCAAAGTCCCATCATTCCCTTCAGACCGTGCCCCTCAGTGAGCAGAGGGCTTCCCACATAGGCCCTACTTCTTGAAGGTCCCACCACCTCCCAGGAGCAGCACAGACTCTGGACCAAGCCTGCAGCGCACATACCTTTGGAGAACGCCTTAGCTGAAGGCTGTGCCCCCTGTTTTCTGCATGGCTGCTGTGCAACGGTCACCCCGTGTGCCACCTTCAGCCCACCCTCAGCCTCCTCACGCCCCTTGGCCGTACCTAAGTGACATCTCATGCAGACACACCCATCCATGCTTAATGTCTTCTGCCCTTTAGTGAAGAACAGAGTGAGCAGCCTCATCTGAAATAATTCTCCAGAATCAGAAGCTTGATAATTCTCAAAAGCTTTCCCTTGTTAGAGCATCTTAGATGGAGGGCAGTCAGTCCCTAAGCTGTGTGAGTCTTAGACGGAGGGCAGTCAGTCCCTAAGCTGTGTGCGCCTTAGACGGAGGGCAGTCAGTCCCTAAGGTGTGTACAAATAGCCCAAACTCAGAAGAACTACTTTTGGTCGCCATCACTGCAGGTAATGGACACTCAAACCTCTACCAAATACTGCTTAGAATTGAAAATTGGTTATATTTTATGATATTTTTAAATAACCACTAGAACTTTCAGTGCCCATCTGAGTTGCCCTTGAGTCACATAAAACTAACAGCAGAAAGAGCCTGACTCGGGAAGGCTGCACACAGAGGAGGCCACGCTCCCCCGGGGGACTTAAGAGCTTTTCCAGTTAACTAAATCTTTTCTTCAGCTGAAACTCTGTATTGAACTTAAGACTGTTAATACACAGGGGTAGAGCTGCCCTGCAGAGCTGGGAGGCACAGGCTTCTGGTTCTCCACCAGCACACCCAATTTGAAAACCCTTGTTATAGCCAGTATGGTGTGAGCTGGTCATGGTAGCAAGTGCCTTTAACTCCAGTGCTCCAGAGGCCAAAGAGCATATGTGGATCTCTGAGTTCAGGGCCAGCCTGGTCTACATAGTGAGTTCCAGGACAGCCAGGGCTACCCTGCCTCAAAAAAAATAAATAAACAACAGTTTTGGTTGGAGGGTATAGCTCAATAGAAGGGAGTTTATCGAACATGCACCCCTGAGTTCAGTCTTCTCTCTCTCTCCCCCCCACCTCTCACACACACACTGTGGAGTTGGAAATGGAAGACAAAGAGCAAGAGAAGAGGCAACAGTGATTCTCAGAGCAGAGTGTGGTCCCTGAGGTGGCAACACCTAGTGACATGGTTAAAAATACAGAAATACTCATTTCAATCCTTACCCCAGAAGTAGTGTATATGAAATTTATGTTTAAGGAATCTTGAAGGTGATTCACAAGGAAAAAAAAAACCAAACATGAAACAAGATCCTGCTATATCGCCCCAGCTGGCCTGAAACTCACTGTGTAGACCAGTCTAGCCTCAAATTTCCAGAGAGCCGCCCGCCTCTGCCTCAGAGTGCTGGGGTTAAAGGTGCACCACATCCAGCTTGATGCAGCAATTTCAGATGAATTTGCTAAAATTTACACAGATGAATGTGCAAAAGTCCCTAGAGAAGGAGCCATTTGAGTTGGATGGTGAAGGGAGAGACGTTTATTGGCAGAGAAGACAAGTAGGTGGACTAGGTTGGGACAGACAGTTGCAGGGGCCCCAGCCAGAGCAGAAGGCTCACAGTGGAGGATGAAGAGAGACAAGGCCAGCCTCAGACAGTAAGACACAGCAGATACCGGGTTTCCTAACATCTTTGTTTCTGAAACTGGTAACCTTGGACCAAGTGGGAAAGACAGAGGGTAGGGAGACAGGGCCAGTGACAGCCTGACAAACCATATGCCTGAGAGAAAGCACTTGGTGTCACTTAGAGGGGAAAGAAGTGGCCTTCCTCTCCTTCCTGTCTGCCTTCCTATGGCACTGATGGGTATTTCCTAGGGCACAAATGAGCCGTGGTGTGGACTGTACAGGAGGGAAGGTTAAAGACAGGCCTCCAGAAGCAGCTGGGCTCTGTGCAGAGTGAGGAGCCCTCTGAAAACGCTGTGCCAAGTAGGAAACCATTGCTGCCTCCTAAAGCTGCCACCAGGGAGTTGGATGCATTTATCAAGTCCACTAGGGAGATGGCATGCCCTTGGAAAGAACCAAATGATGGACGTTCAAGCAAATGATTTGGATTCTCATGCCAGCCCTGGTGACAGAATGTCACTGCCCTTCTGCTTATAATCATAAGGGACCACGAGCTTTAGAAATCCCACATTAAAAGTGTTTTATGGGGCAGTTAATGTATATTTATATGCATATCATCCACATGGTCTAAAGGCAATTTTAGAGAATATACAGTATTCTTAATATGTTTTGATTACAACCCATCATGTGAGGTCATGTGTGGAATTTTCCACTTGTGACATATTAGTACTCAAATTTTTCATGCTTTGGGAGTCTTTCACTTTTTGTTTTTCAGATAGAGGAATGTTCAACCTGTGGTGTTATCTTTCACCCACTATTTTGCTAAACTCTTATCAGTTTCCAGGGCCAAATGTAGGGGACACGAGATCAAATGTCCCACACAGAGAAGAAGACACACATGTTGACACACAGTGACTACACAGGCAGAATGAAGCAGGCCTCCCTAGAGGCTCCCTCGCCTTCTGTGGGGACACTTCTGAAGAAGGAGTAAATTATCCTTATTTGGAAGATAATGGAGGGCCCCCAGGGGAAGGAGCCTAACTTAGCACTAAGAGGCGTTTGATGCCCTCTGTGAATGCCATGCTGGCAGAGACTGTCATTCACAACTGGTTCTCTGTGAACTGACAGGAGCTGAGGGAACAGCTCCTCAGAGTCATTGCAGTGACTTCTCGCCACCTGGGAGCTATGTCAGCCTTGAATAAAAGCCAAGAAGCCAAACCAAAGCTGGCCTATCAGAGGAGTTGGCAGTCTACAAATTGCTGTCCCTAAGGTCCCCATGAACAAGCCTCAAGGAAATGTGAGCTGCCAGGGCCTCTGCAGACTTTCTGCTCCTGGAGCAGGTGGATTCCAGGGCCTCTCATCTGCCCATCCCTGATTCAGCTCAGGTCCCCAGCAGTCATGGGGCGTAAAGAAGCATGTCAAGACTCTACTGCAGGCCACAGGGCAAGCTTGCAGCAAGTCCACCTAGGGCTTTCCTGCCCCAGAATAGGCCGCAGGCCTTCAGTATGGAGACTTACCATAGTCTCTTGCCCAGGGGCCAGGGGCCTGTGGGAAAGGTCAGCTAACTGGAACTCCCGTGGGCTGTAGATTACCAAGAGAAACTGAATATTCAGGTTTTGGGGGCATGTCTTGGTTTTTGTTTTTAAGGCCTGCCCTTCAAAACACCATGCATGAGTCAGTTTTGCCAGGCAGAACACACACCCCTCACAGTGTGCATGCATCACCAACAATCCTTTCACAGCCAGGGTCTTTGTCCCATTTGTTCCTGAACCACTGGACAGCATCACTGCTGTTTGAGGGATGGGAAGCCTGGTTGCTTAGAGGGAGCCCAGGATGGAAAGAGCGTGGCCTTAGACACAGGTCAGATTTCCATTAAATCCTCCTTCCCACTGTGGTGGCTGTAGGCCGTGGTATGAGGGTGCAGGAGTCAGTTGCTAGGGAGGGGTCTGTAGACCCAGCTGCTTGCCTAAAGAAATCACAAGGCTTTGTTCCTGCAGGGCTCTGCCGCCACCTATTGGTCTCTCTTGGCATCCAAGAGAAATGACCATCGGGTGATCTTTTTCCCACAGTGGCCTAGAATCCCATAGCTGGGAGTCAGGAACTTAAGTCCTGACTTCACTATTTCCACTAGAGGCACCTAGGCGATAAGTCTCCTGTTCCCAAATGAGGAAAGATGTGCCTGCCTGTGGTCTTGTTAGGGGTAAATGAAGGTGTTCAGCTTCTGCCCTTACCCATAGCCCACCAGCTGCCACTATTAAAAGCAAAAGAGAGGGTCAAAAGCATTTGCTGCTCTTGTGGAAGACCCAGATCCCGTTCCCAGGGCCCATATCATACAGCTCACAACCACCTGTAACTAGTTCTAGGACAGTCGTTCTCAACCTCTGGGTCACGACCCCTCTGGGGGAGTCGAACAACCCTTTCACAGGGGTCACCTAAGACCATCCTGCGTATCAGACATTTATGCTACAATTCATAACAGTAGCAAAATGACAGTTGTAAAATAGCAATGAAATTGTTGTATGGCTGGGGGTCACTGCAACATGAGGAACTGTGTTAGAGTGTCACAGGGTTAGGAAAGTTGAGAACCACTGCTCTAGGAGAGCCAGCATCCTCTCCTGGCTTCTGAAAGCTCCAGGTATGCACATGGCACACATGCACACATTCAGGCACTCACATGTACACATAAAATATAAGCACATAGTTACACATAGATGAGAACTCTGTGGGCCCCTCTAGCAATACCTGTAGCCATAGCAGCCCTAGACAGGCACCCTCCAGAAGCCTCCAGAAGCCTCAGTACTGCTACCACTTGGGGTTGTGTGACCCCAGTGAACAGTAAAGAAGACTTTTGGGTCCCTTGTCGCCCCTGGAATTCCTAATGACCCCTCCAGGAGCCTGATCATCAGGGTTTGCTGGTGCAGCATGGCCATTTCCCTTTGGAGCCAACAGAAGGCTGAGATCTGGGTTTTGACTTTTACCCTCTTCTTGTTATTGTTATTGTTGTTGCTGTCGTTATTGTTGGTGGTGGCGGCAGTACAGCAGCGCTCGCCGCTGATATCTTGATTGGAAGACCAGCGTTTACAACTTTGAAAAGATCTTGTGCGCATGTGTGGTTGCGAGAGCAGGCTTGTGCCTGCCATGGTCTGCCTGTGGAGGTCAGAGGACAACCGTGTGTCAGTCTTCATCCTCCATGTTGTTAGCTACCAGTCCTCTTATCGCTGTGCATGCCAGGCCCATGGATCTGTGAACTTCGGGGAATTCTCCTGTCCCCAACCCCATCTCCCTGCAGCTCTGAAGTGACGGGTGTACACTACTGTGTCTGGCTTCACAGTTACACACTTCTGGGATCTGAACTTAGGTCTTCACTGTTACACAGCAAACTCTTTCCCCACTGAGCTATCTCTCCAGCCCCTACTACATTTTTTTAAAAGGTGTGCGGGGCAAGCAGACAAAGCTGTGCATGCACCCAGGGATGGGGGGGGCAGCACTCCTGTGGCAGAGACTTATAATTGCAGTTTGTCTTACCCCCAAGCTCCTGCAAGCACTGTCTCCAGCCTGCTGGCTCTCAACCGTGCTCCAAGATCTCAAGCTGGCCCAAGAGCGCTCAGGAAGGGACAAGGAAACGGGCTTAATGGCCGAGAAGGAACCAACAGTGTCTCTTGCTGTGCCTGGGTACATCCAGAACTGGAAAATAGCTGCCCAAACCCCCTTGACCCTTACTTGGTTTTAGAAGGAAAGGAAGTCACATACCACACTACCCTGGCTTCATAGCTGCTCTTGACAAAGGCTGCCCAACACACACCCAAGCATGAGTCTGCTTGCTAGCGTTTGGGTCTTTAAGATCTTCTAGAGGCTCCTGTGGTGAAGGCTTGACCTCCAGTCTGTGGTGCTATTAGAAAGTGGAATATTGGGGCTGGGATTATGGCTCAGTGTTTAAGAGCATTGCCTGCTCTTCCAAAGGTCCTGAGTTCAATTCCCGGCAACCACATGGTGGCTCACAACCATCTGTAATGAGGTCTGGTGCCCTCTTCTGGCCTGCAGACATACACACAGACAGAATACTGTATACATAATAAATAAATATTTAAAACAAAAAAGAAAGAAAGTGGAATATTGGAAGAGGAAGTGAGGTCACTAAGTGGTTGTGCCCTTAAAGGGAATATTGGGACCCAGTCCCTTTCTCTTTGCTTCCTGGCCATCAAGAAGTAAACAGGCCTCTGCCAAAGACGGATCTAAAAACAGCTATGGACTGCAACCTTTGAAAATAGACACTCCTTCTTCTCAGTTATAGGTCACTAGAGCTCAGGTATTACGACAACAGCAGCTCTAGGGTGGTAGGGGACACAGCTGTGCATTTTTGCACATGATTAGAAAACTGAATGCGGACTCCGCCCTCTCTCGCCCTCTCTCTAATCCTCAAACATTAACTTGTCTGCAAGAGGACAGCCTCTGCCTCTCATGACTCAGAGCTCCTAAGACAGTGTGTCCCAGAGCATCAGTAAAAGCATGGGTGGGTGGATGGATGAACAAAACATGTGGATGGAGAGGAAGGAGTAAGAGTGGGCAGGTCCATGGGAAGGAGGAGAGGAGGGAGGGAGGGAGGGATAGGTAGACAAATAGCTATGAAAGTTGTTTGGGTGTTTGTTTGTTTTTGAGGACTTGGGTGTGTCCCAGGCTCCTGCGTGTTCCCCTTGATCATTAGTTTCTCCCAGAATCAGAGCTACAATAGGGATCCCCAGAGCGCAGGCTGTGGTGGGTTCTTGAGAACGTTGTGTGTATATGTGCTTGTGGAGGCCAGAGGAAGACCCCAGTATGATTCCTGGAGTGCCATCCACCTCCTTTTGACAGGGTCTCTCACTGGCCTGAACTGACCCCCTGGTGCTGGGATGGCTAGTGTGCAGCACCGCACCTGGCTTTTTCTGTGGGTTCTAGGGACCAGACTAGCACTTCGCTGATCCAGCTCCCCATTAATAGTATAAATATCACCAATAATTGTACATCCTCCCAGTCATTCAATGACTGTGGCAGGTTATTCTCCCTTTTGAGAACACTGAGATGGGATTCTGTAATAGGCCATTGTCCTGTCCAGCAATGAGAAGATGGAGAATGGCTGCTGTCTTTGGTCACACAGCCAACGTGTCCTCTGCCTACCATTTCTCTCACCTCTTATGAAATGCCACAGTCATTGACACTGTCCCTGCTACCTGTAAGATCAGTGGGAATCCCAAGAAGGTTTCAAGGAGAACAAGAATCTCCTGTCTGCTACCCACACATGAACCATGGAGACAGATCTAGCAATTCCACAGTGAGCCCCGTTTTTCATGTCTCCAAACTCCTGTTCCTTCCCACTGTTCCCTCCCAGCCCCTGCCGAGGATGGAGTCCTGGTAGGAACAGAACTTCCAAATCAGAAGTTTTGCCTATAAACCCTATCTCTGGCATGTATTAGCTGGATGACCTCAGACAGGTCACTTAACCTCTCTAGGACTCAGTGTCGTTATTTGCAGAGTGAGTTGCCTGGTGCCCACTTCACAGAATTATCAAATAATATAAGTGAGTGATGCATGGCCCATCATAAGTTCCTGCTCTACCATATTTTAGCTGGGGGAGGGGAGTAAACAGTTCCATTTCCCTAAGCTTTCAGGTCTATAGTTCTGGAATGAGGATAGACTCGCGTGACATAACGTGAGACCTTTTCTTGGATGTGGCATGCTCTGATCTGGTGGCTATACAACAGATTTAGGTGGAACAAAGAGAAATAACTGGTACCTTAACCAAGAGAGAGTTTGTTTCATACATGCTAGGGGGAAAAAATCACACCGTGCTAGAACATTGTCTCCCAGATGTTTCCTAGAGCAAAGCTAACTCCTCAGTGAGGTTGACGGAGGAAACGGGGCTTTTGAAGGGACCGCATCTTCAGTGAGCAAGTGTCCAGGTGGTGTGCAAGTAGTGCCAACCTGGGGTGATAGGCTAGGGATAGCTTGGCCACTCTGTGAAAAGACCAGAGCAAGACCTGGGTATCTACTGCAGTGCCACTAGGCTGGCATGGTGCGGGGAGCAGAAACCTGCTACAAGGGCCGTCACTGGGGCCACTGCTCATCTGAACACAGAAAGACTTGGCATGAATGTTAACTGCTCACACAGGACACTGTGTGAGAAAACAGCCCTATCTTGGAGACACCCGAGGGATCTAGAGGTCAAAGGTCATGACATGTAAGAACCCTTGCATCGCTCAGAGAAAGAGTGGAGGTGGGGACCAAATGCAAGTAATTGAAGAGCCTTGGAAAAGAAGGACTTTTCCGGTTTTTTGTTTTTGTTTTTGTTTTTGCAACTTGCAGTTGTTTCCAAATGGAAACTAGAGCAGAATGCAAGCAATGCAAATCGAACTACAGCCCCGTGCCTGGCCGCAGAACGCGCCTCACCTCTGGCTCTTTCCCTTTCTCTCCTGTACAGTGTGGAGACAGTGAACGATGGTCAGTTTCACAGTGTGGAGCTGGTGATGCTAAACCAGACCTTGAACCTGGTGGTAGACAAAGGAGCCCCCAAGAGCCTGGGGAAGCTCCAGAAGCAGCCAGCAGTGGGCATCAACAGCCCCCTCTATCTTGGAGGTAACGCTCCCCTGCCCTCCATCACCGCCTTGCCCCACGCTTCCCACCTTCCCAACTTCCTGCTTCTGCACTGACACCCAGAGCTGATGCCAGGGGTCTCCCTGATGGTTTTTTGCCCCCTACTGCCAAGGTCAGTCAGAGGAGACTTCCTGGAGGAAGTGATAGCAAAACTGGTTGCTGAAAGGGTGGCCAGGCACTAGTCCAGCCATGGAGACAGACTCTGGACAGATGCTTGTGAAGGGAAAAGGGTGGGCCTCTGTGGGAACAGCAGGTGTGCAGGGAGTGGAGGGAAGGGAAGAAGGAGATGGAAGGGTGTCCGGGCTCTGCTACAGTTTAAGCTTCAGGGCAGTATCCCTCTGGCCTGCCACCTCTTGGACGGGACAAGAAGCACCACCACACTGAGGTCAAGGTTGTACCAAGGCCAAAATGGCAAACCACCACAAGCTGCCTAGACCAGAAATGAAGCCCCTAGGCTGGAGGGTCATGATGAATTATATGTAAAAACACGGGGGTTCAGACTGGGACACGGGTAAAATGCTACCCTAGTGAGAGTGAGCGACACCCTGGGTTGTACCCGGAGACACATATGTTCACACAGCCACTGAAGCAGTTTGTTCACGGCTGAGTCCTAAGACTCGGGTGTCCCCTGCCACGGGCTGGCCTGGACTTGCACTTTGAGCAGGCCATCCAGATGCAGGGGACAGAGTACTCCTGGCCCAGACCCATCTCAGGACAGATTCTCCACAAGGAAGACCTTCCCCTGCACCTGCTCCACTGTGGCCATGACAAAACTGGGTACTTTCCCCAGCCAACATGGGGCCTAGATAGGAATTAGCATGGAAGGGGGCGAAAGTAAAAGCTTTATTTTCTTATATTTTATTTTTGAGACAGGGTCTCATGTAGCCCAGGCTGGCCTCAGACTTCATCTCTAACCAAGGATAACCTTGAACTTGTAATACTCCCACCTCTACCTACTGCGTGCTGGGATTGCAGGCATGTGCTGCCATGCCCAGTATATGCAGTGCTGGGGATCGAACCCAGGGCTGTGTGTACGCTTAGCATTCACAGCAGCTAAACCATAGGCCCAATAGTAAGAGGAGAGGGAAAACACAGACAAGACGTCGCCAAAAACAGAGTCAGGCCTTTACCAGTAGTCTGACTCAAAGGGTGGCACACAGCCTGGAAACCTTCAACCCCAGAGCTTCACTGATGCAAGCTGTTCCTCCTCCCACATCTTCTCTCCCGAAATGCAGCTCCTTTTCTGTGGGCTTTCAAACAAGAATGAGAGTAAGGGGCACCTCAACCTGGTGGGGACAGCAGGGTAGCCAGGTGTTCCTCCACCCACGCCACACCTAAGGGATGGGCCTCAGTTAACCCAATGGGACTGTATGGCAGTCGGTGATAGGTCCTCTCATTTCCCCTTTGAAAGTTCACAAGACAGACTTCCGGGGGACTTCTTCTTTCTGAGATTAAATACTGGTGATAAGTTGAGTTTGAGCAACACTAGAGCAAGGACTCATCCCTGTGAGGAGAAGACCAGGTCTCTGACCTGTTAGCTCAGTTTGAACAACAGAGGCCCAGAGCTGTGAACGCTGTGAACATGTGCTGTGTGTGTTCTCACTTTGAAGGCTAAGGGGTTGGGGGTAGGGCAAGGGTGTGTCTTCAGGCTGTCCCCATTTCCTCCCACAGGCATCCCCACCTCCACGGGCCTCTCAGCCTTGCGCCAGGGTGCAGACAGGCCGCTGGGCGGCTTCCACGGCTGTATCCATGAAGTGCGCATCAACAATGAACTGCAGGATTTCAAGGCCCTCCCACCTCAGTCCCTTGGGGTCTCTCCCGGCTGCAAGTCCTGCACTGTGTGTCGACATGGCCTGTGTCGCTCTGTGGAGAAGGACAATGTCGTGTGTGAGTGCCACCCAGGATGGACCGGTCCACTGTGTGATCAGGAAGCTCGTGACCCCTGCCTTGGTCACAGGTGAGTGTCCTAAGAGCACTAGGTTCTCAGCTCAGAAGCTGCCCTGCCCATATGGAAGGACTGGGCACTGACGGATGTTGGGGGAATTGTGATGCTACCATGGCTAGCACAACTGCTTAAAATGCCGAGAAGTGAGGCTCCTACATCCAAGCAGCAGGTCTGGCTTCGAAGCATTAGCATGAGGGGGACTTTCTCAAAATATCTGTCTCTACCAGGCAGCCATTAGGACCTGCTAGACTCTGCACTGCCCCTGTGTAATCAGAAAAGCCTCTTGGAAGGGACATAAAGCCCCAAACACAGCCCAGCAAATAGAAGACAGATTCCAGTTCCTGAGTCTGCATAACAGTGCACATCTGAATCACATTTAATGGTTCAGCCATTCATTATTCATTTCACACATGTTTACTGAGGGCCTACTACGTGCAGGGCCTTTTACTCTGTGCAAGAGACCCCAGTATTCCTAGAAACTGCCATCGACAAGATACAATACCAGGCTGGAGAGTAGTAATTTGGCTGGCTGGACAAGTCAAGGAATAATAGTCTTGATCAAGAGTTCTGTAGAGGCCTAAACGTCCCGTTATTCTTTATGTATGTGCCTGGCCCTGGAATTAGCATGAATCCTGACCTGAATGTCATCAGTAGACTTAGCAATGTGTCATGATTGAAAATGCAGGCTTTGAGAGCTGGAGAGGTGGCTTGCCTCCCAGCCTGATGACCCTAGTTCAGTCCCCAAGACCCACACGGCAGAAGGCAAGATCCAACTCCCACAAGCTGTCTCCTGACCCAACCATTCTGTGGCATGTGCACACACAGAGAAATAAGTAGATGAATAAGTCAAAGCAATAGTCTAAAAAGAAAGAGCTGGGAGCTCGAGAGATGGCTTCGTGGGTAAGACCCCTGGCTGTTCTTCCTGAGGACCCAGGTTCAATTTCCAGGACCCTCATGACAGTTCACAGCCATCTGTAACTGCTGTTCCAGGGGATCTGACACTGTTTTCTGGCTTTGTGGGCACTAGGCACACACATGGTGCACATATATGCATGCAGACAAAATACCCACATACATAAAAATAAATAAATCTTCTTAAATTTTCAAAGAAAAGAAAGATGGCTTAGTGGTTAAGAGCACTTGCTGCTCTTGCAGAGGACCTGGGTTCACCCAGGCACCTACCTAGTGACTCACAACCATCTGTAACTCCAGTTCCAGAAGGTTCAATGCTCTCTTCTGGTGTCCAAAGGCACCAGGCACATACATATGTGCAGGCAAAACTATCATATACATAAAATAAATAACTCAAAAAAATTAATTACAAAATGCATACTTTACCATTCATCCATCCTTTGCTCTGGGAGATGGACAGAAGGCTAGTTCATGGGAGGAGCTATCATGGAGTGAGGAGTGAGACGCTTCACACAGTACCTGGTACACGGTGCATGCCATCTGCTAACATGTTAAGTGTCTCCTGTCCAAAATGTTTCACATTTGGGGTATCTTTTCACATTTTGAATTATGTACACCTACCTCTGAGATATTTGGGGATGAGAACCAAGTGCGTACACAAAGTTCATTTATATTTCATAGACCCCCTAATACACACGGCCTAATAGTTCTGTATGATTTATTCGATGCGTCTTGTGTTTTATCAGCAGCCATTGATGGAGGTCAGGTGTAGGATTTCTCCCCTGGACTCCATGCTGATGGTTAAAATGTTTTAGATTTGGGGGTATTCTGCGTGAGGGTTGTTCAACCTCTAGTAGTAGAAATGGTAGTAAGAGCATTTGCTCTTTAAAGTGAGGGAGGATTAGAATATTGACGGAGACCAACAAAATGACTCAGTAGGTACAGGAGCTTGTTGCTAAGCCTAGCAACCTGAGTTCGATCCCCAGAAGGAAGAATAAGAGAACCTACTGTAACAAGTTGTTCTCTGACCTCTAGATGTGTGCCCACATGCCCACATGTGCATTTGCACGCATACACACAATCAATAAAATGCGATATTTAAAATTGTCTTTGCTGGGAGCTGGAGAGATGCTCAGCGGCTAAGAGCATTGCCTGCTCTTCCAAAGGTCCTGAGTTCAAGTCCCAGCAACCACATGGTGGCTGTAATGTAAGGTAACCATCTGTAATGGGGTCTGGTGCCCTCTTCTGGTCTGCAGGCATACACACAGACAGAATATTGTATACATAATGAATTTAAAAAATAAAATTGTCTTTGCCATATATGGTGATGCATGTCTTTAATCTCAGCACTTGGGAGGCAAAAACAGGTGGATCTCTGTTAATTTGAGACCAGCCTGGCCTACACAATGAGATCCTATTTCAAAAGACACAAAAATAAAATAATTATTTCTTAGTGTTGATGGAAAGCTTAAAGTCTGTTGGGTAGTGAACTGACACGGAAGACTTTGATGTCTCTGTAGGAAACAGCAAGTAGATCGGCATCTGTCTGCTCAGAGCTGGTGGTGGATATTTGCTAGGGCACAGGGGCTTCCAGTTACATGGGATTTGCATGAAAAGAGGTGCTTAGATGCTGGACTAAAGGAGGACCGTACCCAACCCAAGGTCCCACAGCTCTGTCCTCTGGGTGGAAGGACAAAGGAAGCCGCTAGCAACACTGACTCTGGTCTCGACCTCTCCCTCTAACCCCAGCTGCAGCCATGGGAAATGTGTGGCAACTGGCAGCACATATGTGTGCAAGTGTGCAGAGGGCTACGGAGGAGCCTTGTGTGACCACAAGAATGACTCTGCCAATGCCTGCTCAGCCTTCAAGTGCCACCATGGGCAATGCCAAATCTCAGATCGAGGGGAGCCCTACTGCCTGTGCCAGCCTGGCTTCAGTGGCATTCACTGTGAGCAAGGTGAGTCTGCTGACCTTGTGGGATGGAGTGCCCGCAAAAGAAACAGGGGTCAAAGGAGCTAATTGTTCTCCAGAACGGACCATCAGATAGCGAGGAGGAAGCCATGCATGGTGGCTTAAGTGACCGACTTAGAGAAGTAACTTGTACTGCCATTTCTAGCTCATTAAATCAGTTACACTTCCAAGGCACATTCACTAAAGAAGGCTACTGCACAGAAGATGTAGCAGGTGATGGGGTCATTATGGACACTGATGGACACTGACTGTCCTTGCAGGGTTTCTCAGAAGAACATATCCCATGTAAAGTGATACCTAGGGATGTGCTCAGAGCTGAAATGTATGACTTAACTTTGTGAAACATCTAAGTAGGATTTTTTTTAAGATTTATTTTTATTATCTCTCTCTCTCTCGTGTGTGTGTGTGTATGTGTGTGTGTGTGTGTGTGAATGTATGTATGCCATGTGTGTGCATTTCCCATGGAGGCCAGAAGAGGGCATCAGATTCCCTGGAACTGGACTTACAAGTGGTTGTGGGCTGCCTGGGTGCTGGGAACTGAGCCTGAGGTCTCAAGTCCTCGAGAAGAGCTGTAAGCACTCGGAACTGCTGAACCGTCTTTATGGCCCCAAGTTAGGACTCTTAAAAGTCAGAAGCAACACTGTTGTCATGAAATAAAATTTGTGTGTCCTTGAGCCCAACAGTTCTCTCTGGGTCATAATTCCCCACCCAAAACAATGGCACTCTTTTATTGTAAACACTAAGTAATATTGTGGTAGATGAGGATTCAACATTGATTCTTAAGGGACATCCCTGAAGTGGCTAACAAGCCACCTAGAGTGGCCAGCACAAGCAAAATGGCCCAACAAGAAATACCAACAATGTCTTTCCTATACTGTCTAATGGAGAATGCTTGAGTACAGAGGGAGGGCAACACCCTCATGCTACCCCATCTCCTTGATTGGCACTGACTCAGAGCTAAGAGAGAGGTTATCTTCACAGGCAAAAGTAGGCAGTAGTCTCTTGGCACACTACAGAAGCCTGGGCTGGGCACCTGTCATGTTGGCCGCTGGACAGTCTGCATCCTCTCAGGCTCTGAGCCTGCTTGAGGAGCTGCCTGCAGTTTACATGGCTGTACTGCTACAGAAAAGGAGCCCAGATTCTGACCCTTCACCCTTCCATGACCCAAGCTTCTAGAGCAAGCCCCCAGAGCTGCTGCTGCTGCAGCATGTCCCACAGCAGATGCCACACCTCCCCATCCCGAGGCTTCACCAACACCCTACAGTACTCACTTGGATGGCCGCAACATCACACCAGCGCCACAATGCAGCAGGTTAGGCCATAGCCCATACCGCACCGTGCCTATTGGACCAACAGGAAGCTGAGCGTGACCAGCAGTTGGATCTTTAGAAAATCAACAAAATTGACAGATCTTTAGGTAGGCTACGAAAGGCAGAGAGAAGATTTAAAATCAGAGATGACAAAAAAGACATTACAAGAAACTGAATTAGTGATAAGCCTTCCATTGTCAGGACTGGAGTGACAACTGAGCAGTAATTAAGAGCACTTCTGGCTCTTCGTGAGGACCCGAGTTTGATTCCTCATGCCCACATCCACCTGAGGCCCACAACTACCTATAACTTCAGCTACAGGGAACCCGATGGCCACTTAGGGCCTCTTCAGGCAAGCACACATACAGTGTATACACCCATATTCAGAAATAAAAAGGTTTTATGTTTTTTAAAAAGCCTTCCATCATTAAATGAAAGGGTGCCTGCATCCTATAAACCCTAAACATGAGAGAAAGGGGACCAGAAATCCAGGGTCGTCCAGAGACCAGCTTAAGCTGCATGAGACTGTGGAGAAAGAGAGAGAGGCACACAGACAGAGAGAGGAGAAGGGAAAGAAAAAAGGAAAGGAGTGGGGGAGGGAGGAGAAAGAAGGGAAGAGGACTTCAATCAAAATTCCAGGACCCCATGAGCTCATTAATGCTTTCTACCATACGTTTAAAGAAGCATGATACAATCCCAGCACTCAGGAGGCAGAGGCAGGTGGATCTTTGTGAGTTCGAGACCAGCCTGGTCTACAAGAGCTAGTTCCAGCACAGGCTCAAGCCACAGAGAAACCCTGTCTCGAAAAACCAAAAAGAAGGAGG
>JAQHUG010000037.1:8085811-8097650 GCA_028555095.1 Dicrostonyx torquatus
GAAGAAGAAGAAGAAGAAGAAGAAGAAGAAGAAGAAGAAGAAGAAGAAAAGAATGATACAGTTCTTCCCAAACCAGTTCAGAAAACTGAAGAGCACAGCGTACCTCCGACTCATTCTGCAGAATTCATATTACCCTTACACCCAGACAGAGAAATGTGTGGGAGAAAAGGGGAGAAGGGAAGGGAAGGAGTTGGGGTTGGGGAAAACCAAACAACTAAAGGTCAATGTTCCTGACAAACCCAGAAGCCAAAGTCCTTGGCTTGAAACTATCACTTTGGGGCTTTTCTTCCACATAATCATTGTCACATTCTCTCCGCCACCAGCTTCCGAGCCACACCCTGTCACTCAGGGACTCTTGCATCTCACATCTACATAGAGCACCCTGAACTAAACCTGTTCGTGTTTTAAATCTGAAGTAATTTTTGCCTCGGGCTCGTATCCCCTTCACCCCATTGTTAGTGTTGCCATACTTGTTCTCCCACGTTCCACACGCATGCTCACCCACACGCCCTTCGTCACTCTGCTCTTTTCAAATCCCAGTTTGAAAGAGCTTTGGAAGGTGAATTCTATGCCTGTGCATCGTATTGAAATACATAATCCTTTAAAAAGCTCTGATGCTTTTCCTTCAGTCGCCTCTGTGGCTCACGAGCGGGTGTGGATCGTTGAGGAGGCTGGGTATGTGTGTCGTGGTTCTCCAGGCAGATAGTCTGTAAAGCTGAGGCATGGGGTGACAGGATGATGCTACCATTCTGCTTCCCTTCCCCAGATGTCCTGTCAGTGTTGGGAGGAAGTAGGGGCTGGAGGTGAAGAACAGGGTCAGAGGTGAACATCCCAGCACACCCGGGGGTCCTCTTTACTGGTCTCCTGTGTTTTCTGGGACTTCCAGAAACATCCTGCAGGGCCTTTGCCTCATTAGCATCTTTTCCAGATCTCACCTGTGTGGTCACTTCCCCAAAAGCCTCCTGGCCCCTGGACCAAGTCAACTGACTTTCATAAAGAAACATGCCCCTTAATCGCTTCTCTCTGCCTTGGTTTCTCATTACAAATAGATCAACTTTGGGGTCGATAGATTTAGTGTCCAGGTTCTAGATCAAGAGAGACGGACTACTGGGAGTGGTAGGGCCAGTCTGGGACCAGTTGGAGCTCTCCTGCCCTGTCCAAAGCTCTTAGCATGCTGCCCACCGTGGCAACATGGGGAAGCAGGCTGGCCTCCACAGAGCTCCTAGTTTCAAAGAAGCCAACAATCCAAATTCCTAAATGAACCCACATGTTTTCAATTTTAGTATCTAAGCATCTGTCTAGTAACAAGATTTAGCCACAATTTATCAGTTGCTAGTCCCTTGGAGGATGGAGGGGACCAAATTCACTCCTGTCACCAAAATCTTTGGGGCATGATTGTCCTTGTGTAGAGCCTGGCACAGTAAAAGCTCTCCATTATAGGAGGGACGGAGGGAGGCAGGGAGGGAGGGAGGGAAGGAGGGAGGGTAGGTGGGTAAGTTGGGGGGGGGAAGCTAGCGAATAAGTCTGTGTGGCTTCAGATCACGTGTTCCCTGATAGCCAATCAGGGAGCCACCCAATTATCACGCCAGACCCCTTCACCACCAGTGCCCTAACATTACCTCTCTGCCCTCTTCAGAGAATCCATGTTTGGGGGAGATAGTCCGTGAAGCCATCCGCCGTCAGAAAGATTACGCCTCCTGTGCCACAGCCTCCAAGGTGCCCATCATGGAATGCCGCGGGGGCTGCGGAAGCCAGTGCTGCCAGCCAATCCGCAGCAAGCGGCGGAAATATGTCTTCCAGTGCACCGACGGCTCCTCATTCGTGGAAGAGGTGGAGAGACACTTGGAATGTGGCTGCCGCGCGTGTTCCTGAGCCCTCTGCCACCTACCCACCCGTCACCTCTCAGATTCTAGCTCACTGGGCTGGGGACAGCCACACGGAACCTCCTTGAGATTCAGGATGAAGGAAAGAAAGCTGGAGAGGAAGAGGCAAAAAAGAGAATATTAAGTATATTGTAAAATAAACAAAAAATAGAACTTATTTTTATTATGGAAAGTGAATATTTTCATCTTTTATTATATAAATATATCACAGGTCTGAGTATATGTACTATATAGTGTGTTATTTTTACCGAGTTTTGTTTTGTGTTGTGTATTGTGTTTTATAAACAGCTGTTTAAAATTTTAAGACAAAATAAGACTAATAAAAATGTTTTAAACAAAAGGATAAGAATAGAGAAACGGTAGCCTGTCTGAGGCAGGAAGAGGGAATTTTATGTGTATGTAGCTCTTTCAAGTCAGCAAAACCGAGAGCTCTCTCCTGAGAGGGTGGGGAAGGAAGAGAGAAGGGAAATTTTGTTTCTCTGTGGGCTTCACTCCTTTTTTTTCCTTGCAAGTAGCAAGCTTCTCACAGTTCTGGCTTTCTAGGCCCAAAGTGCTCCTTGCTTCTAGATAAGCTACTGGGCCCTGAAAGTCTTACTGCAGTTCAGAGGAATTCCTGCCCCTTGCCCATCATCTGACCTCCTGGGTGTGAGCCCATGGGGACCCTGACTTCTTGGAGAACCCTGGGCCCCTGAGGGAGTTGATGCTGACTTAGCTGAGCAAGCTGGGTCTGTTCTGCCAAATTCGCAAACAGCCGCTTTTCCTGCCCCTCCCAGGAAGCGTGTCTTCTGAGATGAGGCAGGGAAGAGGGAACTATGAAGTGGCCCTAGGCCCCAGGCCTTGCCCTCCCTTACAAGTCTTCCTGTCAGCCGGTTTTATTGGAGTGCAATTCCAGAAGGCGGCACCAGGGCTGCCCAAGAACAAGCCATGCCTTCATGGATGCCCAACCGGCAGACCTCTGGCATCTGACCCTCTAAGCCACCATCTCATTGCTAGGAACACATGTCTGAACCCCACTTTATCCAACCCCGACTTCTCTGATGCAATGACCCCTTTCTTAACTAATGACACCCAGGCCCCTCTCAGGCTCCGTCACTTGCCTTACACCATCTGATAGGCAGAGGAGCCTGGGCAGGAGCATAGACTCGGAACTCTAGATTCCCTCCAGAACGAGTGGACACGGGAGACGGGCGGCACAAAAGACCCATCAGCGAAAAGAAGGCAGGTGTGTTTCCAGCTGCCTTTTCTCTTTGCTCTATTTTGCTCAGTTTTCCCTTCTGCCTCATTCGTGTCTAGGGAAATTCTAGAGGCGGGGCTTCAGCTTCAGACTCAGCTCCTGAAGGCCTTTCCTCATCTCCCACTTCCTCCCCCGACCCCCACTCACCCCCTCACAGCCCTCATCACTTAGCACCTACGGCCAGCGGCTGAGCCGCTCACACCAACCCCCTGGCTCTGCTCATCTATCCTTTCTCTAGAGCCTCTGCATCTGGAGCACCAGGAAGGAGAGTGGGGGACCGTTCTGCCCTGAGGGTCCCCTGAGGAGCTCAGCTACTCTGTGAGGACCAATGGTCGGCCCAAAACTGAAAGTGAAGAAGGGAGAGAGAAAAGAGAGGACGGTAGAAGGACCAACGTGGAAGGCAGGGAAGGAGGGCGAAGGGATGTGACAGAGAAATCTCTTTTGAACAAGCATATGCGTGTGCATTGCGTTCCGGGGATCGTACCTTATGATGGGCGTGTTGAAAATGTTCATAGTTGGATTTAGGCAGTGCTCGCCACAACACATTCAAATGCCACTGCAGTTGCAGCCATATATTTATATTTATTTATTCATATGCATATTTTCATTTAATTCTCAAAACAGCTCTATGTAAAGCCATTACTAATCTACTTTATGGTTGACGAAGCTGAGATGGAGAAACTAAGGATCTTACCTAAAAGTCGATTACTAATAAGTTCTAGGCACAAAGGCTTGAGCCCTGGCTGTCAGAATCCGGAATTCACTCACTTAACCACTATATCACACCACTTCTTGTAGGAAAGAGACACACTGTGCCTTTAAGGATCCTACAGTCTGGGGCAGGAACAGTGGTTAAATGGGCAGTTGCTTTGTTGTACTATTCTGGTCTTAGCCAAAAGGTCAAAAAGCAATAATTGCTTGATATATATACCTTAATGACAGAATAATGAGGGCCACTCAGAGAAGGGTATTTCCAATCCTGAGTATTGGTCAGGTAAGGAGTTGGACAGCATAGGAAATGACCCACTGAAAAGCTATAAAAGGGAAAAGTCTGGAATGTTTGGTGAGCGGCCAGAAGCCCATGGTGGCAACAATGTAGAACGTCCCACACACAAGAATGTGGGGCCACAAGAGATGGGGAATGTGAAGGCATAGTCCTACCAAATAAATAAATAAATAAAGTCATATGGCTAGGCCATGGGGAGCCGGAGACTTGGTGTGGCCAGGGCAGTAGCAAGATGGTCTGTGGGATAAAATGGGGAGATAGAGACACATCTGAATGAGAAAGCAGGCAGGTAGACTTTATCATTCAAAATGGCCTTGGGGCTCATAGTAGTTCACTTTGTGGCAGGCATACACTAATCTGAGCGAATCTCAAAGTCTTCATGATAGCTCAAGAATTCAGTTCTGGAAGAGGTGTCCTGGGATGTGCCCAGTGTTCCCTCCCAACCTTCCTGTCCCCCCAGCCCACCCATTCCCAACAAATGGACCTGATCTTATTCCATCACCAACTCCCCCCCCCAACTCTGGGAGGAGACAGTGGGCTGGAAGCTTTCTCTCTGTGGCCACAAGAACCCTGCCGCTTCCCTCTTCCACTCACCCTGTGTTCATTTCTGAATCCAGCCACAGTCAGCCAAGGACAGAAGGGCCTGGTTCTGTTTCCAAGCATGGCTTTGACAGACCTGACCATACAAGATGCCAAACACAAAGACCATCAAGAAAATCATCTCCAGAATGCAGTTTCTCTAAAACTGAAACTTGGAAACTTTATTCTTGAGAGTAGCCAGATTCTAAGACCAGAACCATTCCATGTACAGGAAGAGGTCAGACAGTTTGCACTCTGATGGGTGTGGTTTAATGTGTGTGGGGGGGAGGGGGGTGCTTATATAGAAGAGTCCGTCTGCTCTCTTATCCACTGAGCAGGATCAGGAGATAGCAGACCCCTTTGGGATTCATCAAAGCGGGGTGGGAGGGGTGTGTGTGCCCCAGATGGTTGGTAAAATGTTACCATCTCAAAGCTCCGTGAAGTACAGAGCAAAGCCCTGAAATGTATGATGTCATTAATACTGTTGTTGTTGATGTTATGGACATGCCAAACAGCCATTTTTAAAAGAAACCTTTGCCTATTCCATCTCATGGCAAGGAGTCTGATGCTTCAAAAAATGAAATGGGGGAAGAGGAGAAGACTTCCCAAGGTCAGCAAAAGAAAGGAGAAATGCTCCCAGGGTATCCTCAGGAACCCAGGAATGACCAGACTGAGTCTGAGCCAGCCTTGCATTCCCCAGAGAAGCAGTCACCCACTGTCTCTGCTTGGAGCAGGAACCCTTAGCAACAGATGAGATGCCCTTCAAAGAGTCACAGGATCCCAGATAGCAGAGGTGGAGGGACCCTTGGGGTTGCTGTGGGTCAGAAAACAAAGATTAGAGAAATGAGATGGTAACTACCACAAATCAAAGTTACACAGCTGATCCGTACCTAAAGGCAGCAAGGGCTCCAAGGGATCCAGTTGTTCTTGCTATACCACAATGAGGATCCAACAGAGCATATGTCCTCCACCTTCCCACAGCCACCTCCCCGGGTACTCATAGATGGCCGGAAAGTTGGGACCATGGACAGCTTGAGCATCATTCAGCCGTATTGTCAACCGGGAATGTAAGCAACACCATGGGGAACACTGGGACAAAGCTAATCAAAGATGGGAGCCAGTGACCAGTTAAGGCAGAGTTGGCATTTGGCAAAACTTATTTCTCTAACTCAATGGATTCTAATAAGAAAATGTTTTTAAAATAAATTTAACAGTGTTACAATGCCACTTCCTCAGTATGGAATAAAGAATGTGCATTTCTTGCTTCAACATTCACCATCTTCTGATGTCATTCAAATAAATAGATGTGTCACTGGGGAGTCCACGGTGCTCTTGTGAATGCATAACTCAGTCTTGCTCTCTAGTGTGTGTTTTGTTTTTACCCCTGACTTTTATACCCTATAAGTATAGTATAAAATGTAATATAGGTACAACATTCGTGGGGTTTGGGCAAATCTGTGTGGAATTAGTTGAAAGAAACTAATTTCTTAGACCATTAAGTAAGAAAAAAGACACCCAGAATTCCCATATACATTCCCTAAGGCCTACATAAATGGCTTAGGCTCCAGGGTCTATAAGAGATGTGGTTTGAATAGGGTTCAGTCACAGACTGGATGCCAAGGGTTGTGGTGAAGGAAGCCTCTCACCTTCAGAATGGAAAAGACACATAAATGGGAGGTGAGTCCTCCAGGGCCTATTTCATCCCCTCTACTTGTATTTGTTTGTTTGTTTGTTTCATTTGTTGGTTTGTTTGTTTGTTTTTCAAGACAGGGTTTCTCTGTGTAGTCCTGCCTGTCCTGGAAATCACTCTGTAGACCAGGCCGGTCTTGAACTCACAGAGATCCGCCTGCCTTTGCCTCCTGAGTGTTGGGATTAAAGGCATGTGCCACAAACATCCAGCTCCTCTACTGGTTCTTTCACCAAACATTTACTGCACATTTATTACATGCCAGGTATCATTCTAAGCAATAAAGATTCCAAAGATAATGAAGACCAAGTCTTGTTTTGGAATGTAAATGTTAATTGACAGGGTGAGCTGTGTGCCAATCAACACCTAGAGATACTAATAACAGATATCCATAATGGCTTAAGAAAACAAAGTAGAGGAAATGTGACAGAATTAACCTGTGTGCTTTGCTAAGAGAGCGCAAAGTAGGCCTCTGTGAAAAACTGAAAAGCAGGAAAACAAGAAATTAAAAGATAAGAAGAATGACAGTGCTACCCTTGCCAGTCACCTCCTCTCATGTTGTTACTTTCATGGGCAATGATGATCCAAATATTTTATAGGTCGGAGAAGATGATACAAGGAAAACCGCCTACCTCTCTGCCCTGGGCACACTTGAGAGGCTATGGACTCACCTAAGGAGGACTGCTGTGCATACGGAAGCTGCCAGAGGCTAGTTGAATCTTATATCCTCGGGGAAAGGCCCTATACTGCCCTTGTTGAGATGCCAGCAAGAAAAAGACACTGGGAGCAGCATATGTTCCAGTGCTAAGATCAAGAAACACTGCTTAGGCTAATCAGAGTCATCTCTGAGTAACTAGATAGAACCATGTATCAAAGAATAAGGGTTGAAATACAGAATAAGAATTCTATAGACCTCCTTGAAATGCCTTGATGGGAACACATGATGGCTGGTGTTCTATACTTGTTGGAACACTGTTATCAATAGGACACTGGGACAAGGGCATTCTGGACAGGGGAAACACCATCATCCTTCTGTCATCCTGTGTCCCTACTATATAACCAGTCCAAATAGACACAGAACAAGAGTCTAGATTTACTATATTTAGGTGGCATCTGAAATATGGTGGAGTAGGTGATGGTCAACTCCAGACTCATTTTTCTTAATGCTCCCTGATGTAGGATTCCCCTCTGTATGCTGTGAATATGTTTTATTACCATTGGTTAGTAAAGAAGCTTCTTTGGGCCTATGGCAGGGCAGAATAAAGCCAGGCAGGAAATCCAAACAGAGATAGAGAGAGAACGTAGGCAGAGTCAAGGAGACGCCATGTAGCTGCTGAAGGAGAAAGACGCCTGCCCTGGAACCTTACCAGTAAACCACAAGCTGTGTGGTAAAATACAAAATAATAGGAATGGGTTAATTTAAGATATAAGAGTTAGTTAATAAGAAGCCTGAGCTAATAGGCCAAGCAGTGTTTTAATTAATACAGTTTCTGTGTGATTATTTCAGGTCTGGGCAGCCAGGAAACAAACAAGTAGCCTCCACCCACAGCTCCCCAAGATCTCGCTCCCAGAGTGATACTATTAGAAGAGACTGTATTTGTTACTTTCTTACTGGTGTGGCATTTTATTTTGGTGGATTTAAGGGGTTATCGTATGAAGAGAGAGCCATTTGTTGTTCCTGGCCTCTTAGCCCCAAAATAATCACACAGAAACTATATTAATTAAATCATTGCTTGGCCCATTAGTTCTAGCTTCTTATTGGCTAACTCTTACATACGAATTTAACCCATTTCTATTAATCTCTGTATTGCCACGTGGCAGTGGCTTACCCAGCAAAGTTTCATCATGTCTGACTCTGGCAGTTCCATGGCATCTATCTGACTCCACCTCCCCCTGCCCAGCATTCCATTTAGTTTTCCCCACCTACCTCATTCCCCTATAGCTCTGCTACAAGCCCAAAGCAGTTTCTTTATTCATTAACCAATAAAAGCAACACATAGACAAAAGGACCTCCCACACCAGGTTATAATAGCTCATTATGAAGAGAAAGGCACAGCAACAGGAGCAGCTGTTGACAGTGGCAGTGGGAGTATGAAGCTGCTTGCTCACATTTGGGCAGATCAAGAAGTGAAGAGAGACAAATTTTGGTACTCAGTAGGCTCCCCTCCTTCTATCTATTCTTTTATCCAGTCCAGGCTTGTAGACCATAAGATGATGCCTCACACCTTAGAATGAGTCTTCACTCAGTTAAACCTCTTTGGAGAGACTTTCACACACATGCCAAGGGGTATGTCTTCTAGCCGATTCTTATGACAAGGAAGAGTAACCAAGAGTGTGTATGAATGAAAGAAATGTCTCTAACAAACTGCTGGGGAAACTGGATATGCATAGGTACCTATTCCTAACCAGCTCCTGAAATGCATTAGTAAAGGTCAATGAGCTCGGTGTGAGACATGGATCTATTAACCTACCAGAACATAAAGAAGATGCTTCCGGACGTGGATGTGGATGATCCTGAGAGCTTAGGCATCAAAAGCAAACAGACAGGTGGGACTGCAAAGCTTCTGCAGAGCAAAGGGAAAGGTTCACAGAGGAACAAGTGACCCATGGCCATGGAAAATATGTGTGTATTAAGAGGTTGACAGCTAGAATGTATGAGGAAAATAAAGGGGCCAATAAAAAGACAAAACCTGATTTAACAATGGGGAAAAGACCTGAATGAACTATTCTAAGAAGATATACAATGATCAAAAGCCTTGTAAGAAAATGCTCCCAAGTGCTGGGAGAAATGTAGTTGAGATTATCATTTATTTCAGGAAGAATGGTTGTCAAAAACATGACAGCCAACAAGTACTGGCAAGGATGTAGAAGGGAACCCCCCCCCCCGCACACTATAGGGGAGGATGTAAATTAGTACCGCTCTTGTGGGAAGCAGTTTGGTGTTCCTCAGAAACCAGCATCCTTATGCTGTTTTGTTTTTCTTTTTTATTGATTTTTATGGAGCTCTACATTTTTCTCTGCTCCCCTCATTCCCTCTCCCCTCCCTTTCAACCCTCCCCCAAGGTCCCCATGCTCCCAATTTACTCAGGATATCTTGTCTTTTACTACTTCCCATGTAGATTAGATCTATATATGTGTCTCTTAGTGTCCGCATTGTTGTCTAAGTTCTCTGGGATTGTGGTTTGTAGACTGGCTTTCTTTGCTTTATGTTTAAAAACCACCACCTATGAGTGAGTAATGTGATAATTGTCTTTCTATGTCTGGGTTACCTCACTCAAAATAATATTTTCTAGCTCCATCCATTTTCCTGCAAAATTCAAGATGTCATTATTTTTTTATGCTGTGTAGTACTCCATTGTGTAAATGTACTACATTTTCTTTATCCATTCTTCGATCAAGGGGCATTTAGGTTGCTTTCAAGTTCTGGCTATGACAAACAAAGCTGCTATGAACATAGTTGAGCACATGTCCTTGTGGCACGATTGAGCATCCTTTGGATATATACCTAAGAGTGGTATTATTGGGTCTTGAGGAAGGTTGTTTCCTAATTTTCTGAGAAATTGCCACACTGACATCCAAAGGGGTTGTACCAGCTTGCATTCCCACCAGCAATGCAGAAGTGTTCCCTTTTCCCCACACCCTCTCCAGCATAAGTTGTCATCAGTGTTTTTGATCTTGGCCATTCTTACAGGTGTAAGATGGAATCTCAGAGTTGTTTTGATTTTTCATTTCTCTGATGACTAAGGATGTTGAACATTTCCTTAAGTGTCTTTCAGCCATTTTAGATCCCTCTGTTGAGAGTTCTCTGTTTAGGTCTGTACTCCATTTTTTTATTGGATTATTTGTTCTTTTGATGACCAAATGTCTTGAGTTCTTTGTATATTTTGGAGATCAGCCCTCTGTCTGATGTGGGGTTAGTAAAGATCTTTTCCCATTCTGTAGACTGTCATTTTGTCCTGTTGACCATGTCCTTTGCTTTACAGAAGCTTTTCAGTTTCAGGAGGTCCCATTTATTAATTGTTTCTCTCAGTGACTGTGCTGCTGGGGTTATATTTAAGAAGTGGTCTCCTGTGCCAATGCATTCAAGAGTACTTCCCACTTTCTCTTCTATGAGGTTCAGTGTGGCTGAGTGACTTTATGTTGAGGTCTTTGATCCATTTGAACTTGAGTTTTGTGCATGGTAATAGACATCAGTCTATTTTCATTCTTGTACATGTTGATATCCAGTTATGCCAGCACCACTTGTTAAATATGCTTTCTTTTTTCCATCTGATATTTTTTGCTTCTTTGTCAAAAATCAGGTGTTCGAAGGAATGTGGATTAATATCCAGGTCTTCGATTTGGCTTCATTCGTTCTCCTGTCTGTTCTTATGCCAATACCAGGCTGTTTTCAGTACTGTAGCTCTATAGTAGAGTTTGAAGTCAGTGATTGTGACGGCTCCAGAAGTTCTTTTATTGTACAGGATTGTTTTGGCTATCCTGGGTTTTTTGCTTTTCCATATGAAGTTGAGTACCATTCTTTTGAGGTCTGTGAAGAATTTTTGCTGGGATTTTGATGGCCATTGTGTTGGATCTGTTTGTTTTGTTTTTTGAGACAGGGTTTCTTTGTGTAACTCTGGCTGTCCTGGAACTCACTCTGTAGACCATGCTGGCCTAGAATTCAAAGATCCACCTGACTCTGCCTCCTGAGTGCTGGGATTAAAGGTGTGGGCCACCACCACCCAGCTGACCTAGCATTCTTTCTATAGATTATTTATTTACATGCTGAAAATCTACCTGCTTGTGAATATTTATTGCTGCATTGTTCACAACAGCAAAGACTCAAACCTAGAAGTCTATCAATAGACAAAATGACTTTTAAAATGTGGTACATATCCATAAACATGGAATACAATTGGTTGGTTCATATAAAAGGATGCAGTTTGGGGCAGGAGAGATAGCTCAATGGTTAAGAGCACTTGTTGCTTTGTAGAGGACCTGGGTTCAATCCCCAACACCCTCATTCAGTAGTTCATAACTGTCTGTTATTCTAGTCCTAGGCCTCGTGGCACTATATTTTGGTGCACAGACATTCTTGCAGGTAACACGCCCATGCTCATAAATGAAATGAAATGAAAAATAGAAAGATGGAATTCTGACAGCTGCAACTTGCTATACATGTAGATCAATGTGTTAAATGAAATAAACTGCTGTAAAATAAATATGGCATGATCTCACTTATGTGGAGTCTAATTGAAAAAGTCTCTTAGAACCCTTGGTACATGCCTTTATTCCCAGTACTCCCGAGACAGAAGCATACAAATCTCTGAGTTAAAGGCCAGTCTGGTCTACAGAGAGAGTTCAGGACAGCCAGGGCTATACCCAGAAAGAAAAGAAGGAAAAAGAAGGAAGGAAGAAATGAAGAATCATAGTTACTTGTAGGATATTATTTTACCTTTAGTCCCAGCACT
>JAQHUG010000037.1:8119553-8143339 GCA_028555095.1 Dicrostonyx torquatus
AAAAAAAAAAAGAATAAAAGAGAAGTAAAAAGAGGGCATGGATAGAGCGTTGCCTAGCTTCCACATGGCTTCAGGTTCAATCCCCACAATTGTCATTAACCATGCAGCTAACTAATTAAAATAATCAGCACAGCTGGGCAGTGGTGACTCATACCTTTTATTCCAGCACTCAGGAGGCAGAGGCAGGTGGGTCTCATGAGTCAGAGGCGAGTCTACAAAGCGAGTTCCAGGACAGCCAGTACTATTAAACAGAGACACTCTGTCTCGAAAAACCAATACTAATACTAATCAGCACAAAGTTTTCTGAGTGCAGTAGAAGCATTGTCCTGACATCAACTTAAAGACCTGGATAAACTGCTCAAAATGCTCTTCTAAGTCTGTGGAAGGGGCACTGAGGCAATGCAGCCTGGCCAAGCCAAAGCTCTGAAACAAGGGGGGAGTTGAAAGGAGAGCTGAGGCTGCAGCTCTGTCTTCCCCCAGGAGCATCTAGGGAATGGGAGCATGGACTGAGCACTGGGACTAACCCTGGCAGATGCACACTCTAGAAACCACAAATGTTTTCTGGGGTTGCCTGAAGCACAATTAATAAAAGCGCAGAGACAGATATTGGGTTCAATCTGAAGACCAGAAAAGCAAAGCAGACAGCCACTGGCTCTTACCTTGATCTCAGTTCGAAAATGGTGATCCTGCCTCTGGGAAACCTCAGAATCAGACTGAGACTGAGAGCTGTCTCCTCCCGTTTTATAATCCTCTCGAGTTCTGGGATTAGGGGTGTGCATCACTACCACCTGGTTTCTATGGCAAGCTAGTGTGGCTTCTGGGATTAAAGGTGTATGTATGCCTGGTCTGTAAGGCTGTCCAGTGTGGCTGTTTTACTTTTCTGATCCTCAAGCCAGCTTTACTTATTAAAATACAAATGAAACGCCACTACAGTTACCCTGAGCTGAAGGGACACAATTAGGAAAGAAAGGAGAGTCAAGAACATCTGATATTCTTCATTAGATGTTTGCAGAACATGCAGGAGGCCAATGGACTCAGCTAAGAGCTCTTTAGAGTCTGAATCCAATGAAGATACTCGGACCATAAAATACTGCGGGAGGGGGCCTTGTGAAACTCATTAAAGTTGAAAAGATGTTTATCTCTCTCCATGAACATTCACCCATCTGCCTTTTAAAGGTATTGCTTGGTCAATGTGAAGAGACTAAAATTAGGGCCATGGAGAGGACTCAGTGGGCAGAAGTGCTCACCTTGGAAGCCTGAAGACTGGAATACAGATCCCTAACCCCCATGGAAATGTCGGGGAGGGAGGGCATGGTGCATGCCTGTAATCACAGCATGCGGGGGACAGAAACATGGGACTCCAAACTGCCTAGCTAGACTAGACAAATCTTGCCTACACAGGTGCATGCACACCCATTCACACATACGCACCAACACACATGTGAACACGCATAAATACATATACAAAAGCGAAGGACTAAAATCATACAAAGCATGTCCCCAGCCATGGACATGAATCAAAAATCCACAGCAAACAGTAATATTGGAACCCCTCGAGTGTTTCAAAGTTAAGCAATGGATTTTCAAATAACCAATAGGTCAAAGGAGAAGCCACAAGGGACGTTAGGAAACATCCTGTGCCTGGTTAAAAGGTCAGATTGAAATGTATGGGATACTGCTGAAGCAGGGCTTGGAGGGCAATGGCTACTTGGAAACACCTGTGTCAGTAAAAGGACAGGACCCAAGCATTAAACTGTAACCAAGAAACAATTCTACAAATCAATAAAAAAAAATTCAAAAGATCTGTGGAAGAGGATAGCCAGGGCTAGGGTTCTAGCTCAGGGGTAGGGAGTTTGCCCAGTATGCTCAAGGTCCCTGATTTTCTATCACACACACAAAAAAGATATTCAATGTCTAGTAAACGTATGAAATGCACTTGACTTTCCCAGCCCTCAGTAGCATGCAAACAGAAAACACCTGACACAAACCCATCAGACCCAGAACAGCCAAAGGGTTTGTGCTGGCTACTGTCATGTCGACTTGACCCAAACTGAAGCCATTGGAGAGGAGGGAGCCTCGATAGTAATGCTTCCTCAACAGGACCACCAACCCACAAATAATGACACAGGAACTGAATGTTAATTATGAAATCTTTACCTCAGCTTAGACTTTTCCCCAGCTACCTTTTATAACTTAAATTAACCTGTCTCTATTGATCTACATTAGGTCATGTGGCTCAGTTACCTCTGCTCTGTACCGTATATCCAACTTCTTCAGAGCCTCCCGGCAAATCTGCCCTTCTTCTTCCCAGAATCCTCCTCTGTTCAGAAGTGCCGCCTATATCTCCTGCCTAGCTATTGGCCGTTCAGCTTTTTATTACACCAATCACATCAATACATCTTCACACAGTATACAAATATCCCACAACAAGCCTCAGTTGAGAACATGCCTCCAAAAGACCTGATTGTAAGCAAGCTAATGGGCATTTTTTATTTAGTGGTTGATGTGGGAGGGCCAGAGCATTGTGGGTGGTCCTGGGTGCTATAAGGAAGCAGGCTGAGCAACTCATGAGGAACAAGCCAGTAAGCTACAATCCTCCATGGCCTCCACAACAGCTTCTGCCTCCAGTTTCCTGCCCTCTTTGAGCTCCTGTCTTGACTTCTAGTGATGATGAAATGGAAGCCCACTAAACTCTCTCCTCCCCAGGTTGCTTTCATCATGGTATTTCATCCCAGCAATGGTAACACTAATTATGACAGGGCTCACAGTCTCATGCGTGTGCATTTCATAGGAATCTATGGAGTCAAACTGGCAGAAGCAGAAAACATAACAGTGTTTGCCAGGGCCTTCCTTGACATTTACAAAGGCAGTAGATCTTAAGTGTTCTCTCTCAGAGATATACAATGGACATATGATGGAAACCGTGTGATGATGAAAGTGTTAATCTAAGAATGAGTATCACTTACAGCTTATGTGCATATCAAATCATCACATTGTCCATCTTGAACACATGTAATTTTAAACTGTCAATTAAATTTCCTTTTGGTTTTTTGTTTTGTTTTGTTTTTTGTTATGTTTTTGAGACAGGGTTTCTCTGTGTAGCTTTGGAGTCTGTCCTGGAACTCACTCTGTAGATCAGGCTGACATTAAACTCACAGAAATCCACCTGCCTCTGCCTCCCGAGTGTTGGGATTAACGGTGTGCACCACCATCGCCTGGTCTGTCAATTATATTTTGCTGAAGCTGGAAAAGGAAAAAAATGTGTGGGTGAGTACAATACTCCACTCCAAACATGCTTCTCTGGCACCTCTAGAGTTAGCTGTCTAAAGAAACAGCAAGCCTGGCATCAGCTCTGAAAAGCCCGCCTAGGATAGTAAACAGCAGGTGCAGACCAACGTTGTTCTCGTCTGATCTCTTCTTTGCCTCAGAAATCTTGCAGGAGTTGGAGATGCCTCAGGCGTTAAGAGCACTTGTTCTTGCAAAGGTCCTGGGTTGGTTCCCAGTATCCACATAATGGCTCACAACCTTCTGTAACTCCAGTTCTAGGGGATCTAACACCCTTTTCTGATCTCCGCAGGCATCAAGCATGCACTTGTGCACAGGCATACATGTAGGCAAAACATCTCTATGCAGAAAATAATAAAATACAAATTCTGCTAGGAGTATGAATAGCTGTTTGCACGTGATCACCCTCCTAAGGAAGACTACACAGGTCTAACTTCTACGAGAACAGACTTATCTTGCCAGCTTTTCGCTTTATCCACAGGAGCCAAATAAAAATATTTTTTTTGCATGGTGCATTCTCATGCATGGCTCCTGGTGAACATAGATAGGCAGTTCTGCTGGACATATAACTAGGGAAGAAACCACTTGATCCCAGGCACATCGTTCAGCTTTCGTTAATACAGAGATGGTTCAGCAGTTAAGAGCACTGACAGCTCTTCCAGAGGACCCAGGTTCAATTCCCAGTACCCACATGGCAGCTCACCACTGTCTGTAACTCCAAGATCTGACACCTTCACACAGACATTTATGCAGGCAAAACACCAATGCACATAAAAAAAAGTAATGTTAGCTGGGCGGTGGTGGCGCACGCCTTTAATCCCAGCACTCGGGAGGCAGAGGCAGGCGGCTCTCTGTGAGTTCGAGGCCAGCCTGGTCTATAAGAGCTAGTTCCAGGACAGGCTCCAAAGCTACAGAGAAACCCTGTCTCGAAAAACCAAAAAAAAAAAAAAAAGTAATGTTGACACAGGTTTCCATGGTAGTGGCGGCATCTTCCTTGCCCATCTCCAACATGAGAGTACTGCTGTTCTGCATACCCACCCCTCACACACAAAGTACCCGCCTATAGTTCTAATTGTAGCTATTGTTGTTTAATCGGGAGGTTTTTAATTTACTCCTTCCCCTCTGAAGTTTGATTATTTTAATCTATGAAATAAGCTGACCATAGACTTCAGAGAAACAAAATCTATACTATGTCTAATAGACATGAGAATCTGAGAGTCAAAGTGGGGAAGTGGGAAGATAATAGACCCTTATACAGAGCTCAACAAAGAGACAGTGGCCTGGGGAAGGATGGGGAAGGAGGTGGTGCTGGCAGTGGTCAACTGAGGCGTATGTGTTCAGGGAGCTAGAGATGTCTTGTCACAGTCTCCTTGGTAACAGTCACATAGACTCATCTCTGTCTGAGTGACTTTGATCCCTAGAACCCATGTGCCATAGTATGCATGCACCTGTGCATGCGCGCGCGCACACACACACACACACACACACACACACACACACACACACTAATAATAAATTTAATTTACAAAAATTAAAAAGAGAAGCTGATAAACACAACACATACACATATTGGAATTCTGAAAAACGAAGTGTGGATGGCCCATAGGAAACAAGATTATACACATATTAGGAGACAATGAAATGCCAACTATCATTAGACATGTGTATCAAGAAAGCAAAAATTAAAGTTCATAAAGTCAGACCAGGGGCTGGAGAGATGGCTCAGCGGTTAAGAGCACTGATTGTTCTTCCAGAGGTCCTGAGTTCAATTCCCAGCAACCACATGGTGGCTCACAACCCCCTGTAATAAAATCTGATGCCAACTTCTGGCCTGCAGGGACACATGCAGGCAGAACATTGTATACATAATAAATAAATAAATCCTTAAAGAAAGGAAGGAAGGAAGGAAGGAAGGAAGGAAGGAAGGAAGGAAGGAAGGAAAGAAAAGAAAAGAAAGTCAGACCATCAGGATAGTGGTCTAAAGGGTTTGCTATGCAAACCTGGTGACTGAATTCAATCCCTGGAACCCACATAAAGGTGTAAAAAGAAAGGTGCACTCCACAAAGTTGTCCTCTGACCTCCAGATGCACACTGTAGCACATGCACGCACACACAAATAATTTTTCAATTTAAAATTCAAATAATCCCAATGTTGCTGGACATGCCTTTGATTCCAGCACTCAGGAGGCAGAGGTAGATGAATCTTCAAGTTCAAGGTCAACCTGGTCTACAGAGCAAGTTCTGGGACAGCCAGGGCACAAAAATAAGGATGGAAATGTACCAGTGTTCACAAGGAGAGAGATAAGTGCCAGTCAATCCTCTCACACTGCTGGGTGGAGGGAAGACTGGAGCAGCTACTCTGTAAAACAACCTAGCAAAATTTTCATACTTCCCCAATTCTGGAGCACGTAAATTTAAACATTTAAATTAATATTTATTTTATGTAGTGAGTGGTTTTGTCCTCACTGTATGTCTGTGCTTATGCCTGGTACCTATGGAGGTCAGAAGAGGGTGTGGGAGCTCCTAGAACTGGAATAATCAGCAGCTGGGAGTCACCATGTAGATGCTAGGAATGGAACTGGGGTCCTCTACAAGAACAAGTGCACCTAACCATTGAGCTATCTCCCCAGCCCGCTGAACCATGCATTTCTGAAAGAGGCAGACGAGCCAGGTCTATTCATCCAGATGCCCACTGGCACGTGGTTTCTCGGTTTCTAAATTAAACTCCTCAGCTTGCCCTGCTCAACCACTCTGCCCCCACTTTTTTTTCAACCTCTGTTCCCTTCGAGGTTTGTGGTACCATTGAGTGCACAGTCACCTAGGAAGACAACGAAAGTCAGCGTGTTCCCACTCCCTCCCTGTTACTCTTCAGTTACCCCATTGAATGAGTCATCTTTTAAAGTGAGTCTAAATCCCTTCACCTCCTTTTGTGGCTACGACTGACACCCATTTAATATAAGATCTTCCATACATTTAATATAAGATCTGCCATACATTTAATATAAGATCTCTTTCCACAGCTTCCCCTGCTCTCTTCTATTCACATGGCACCATTGGTGTCATTAACCACTGTACTTGGCAACTTTCCAGCTCACGTATCAAAGGTCAAGGCCTGTGAGCTGGCACATCTCCTTGTCTAGCCTCTGCCTCCTCCTCTTGCTCTTTGTTCTCCCCCATCCAGCCTTTGATCTTGAAATACCAGCCTGGTTATACAATGCTCATCTCTGCCCCAGAAGATGCAAGGTCAGTCAGTTATGAAAACATTAGATCATCTAACCATTAACCATAGTGAGTTATCAAAATAGTCACTTTAAACATTTTTATGCTGGGCTTTAATCCCAGCGCTCAGGAGGCAGAGGCAGGCAGATCTCTGTGAGTTCAAGGCCAGTCTGGTCTACAAAGCAATTTCCAGAACAGCCAGGACCATTACACAGAGAAACCTTGCCTTAAAAAACAAAAACAAACAAAAGAGACATTTTTATAATTTGGGATTTTTGTATTAAGTCAATCTTACAGAAAAAATTATTTGAATAAGACAAAGAAACCCTGTGCATTCCTTGCCTAGAATTGTTTATATTTAGCCCCACTTGGTTTTTTTCTATATAAATATAGATAAATCAATTTTTCCCTAAATTCTGACATCATATCCACTCAATATTTGAGTGTTTTTTCTAACAGCTAGAACATTTCCCTTCATAATTGTTGTAGGAGGTGCGGCTGTGTCCCCGCTGAGGAGCAGGGCCATTTTCCCAGCTCCTGACTCCCAGCCACTGGGCGCCAACTGTAGTAATGAGGAGGAGAGGGCTTTGTCTCGCCGCGGCTCCTGGCCACATGGCTAGCTTACATTTGAAATAACCACACGAAGATTATATTAATTTAAATACTGCCTGGCCCATTATCTCTAGCCTCTTAATAGCTAACTCTTACATCTGATTCAGCCCATTTCTAAAAGTCTGTGTGTCACCATGAGGTGGTGGCTTACCGGACAATTCTAACATACGTCCTTCTCGGGTAGGAGCATCATGGCGTCTGGCACACTTCCTTCCTTCCCAGCCTTCTGTTCTGTTTACTCTGCCCACCTAAGGGCTGTGTCCTATCCTACAGGCCAGGCAGTCTCTCTTTATTTAACCAATGAAAGCACAGAAATACAGAAGAACCCTCCTACACCAATAATCATATATCATGGTCAAAATTAGAACATTTAACATTAGTGTAATACTATTTATTATCCAATCCATACCGCAGTTTTATCAATTTTCCTTAAAAATTTTTATTATTCCCAAAATGACCTTCTGGAGGTGCATGATCCCAGCTAGATCCAATTTGGGTGAGGTCAGCTTGGATGGATACAGCAAGTTTCTCCACTTTGTTTTTACCTTGATTCACTGGGTATGTACTTGCTCGCTGATGTTTTTACTTCAGGCCTTTGTAAGTATGACTTTAACTGGGTCTTCAAACCATCTCCAATGGATCGACGTATCTGTTTAAGATTTTCAGTTTCTTTTCTATTTATTTATTTATTTATTTACAAGGTCTCTCTACACAGACCTGGCTGTTCTGGAACTCATGCTGTAGTCCAGACTGGTCTTGAACTCATAGAGATCCAGTTGCCTCTGCCTCCTGAATGCTGAGATTAAAAGTCTGTGCCACCTTGCCTCACTAGGTTTCTTTATGTTTCTTTAAGGAAGAGCTAGAGCTGAAAGCTACTTTCAAAGCAATCTGAAGTGTGAGCTGTTCTGGGATTCTTATTTTCTCAGTCCTTTGCATGAGCAATTTGCCTTTACCAGTTTGTTCCCTATGTTACTAACTTAGTTTTCAACACAGGGAATGGAGGGTGTAGTGATCTGACAACACCATTAAGAGAGAAGAGTCAGCAGAAATACTCCATAAATTAAACTTCCCAGAAGCGAGAGACACAAGCTTTCAAACTGAAAAAGTCACACTCCAGCGAGACCCACTCCAGAGCCTCATCACCATGACAGACCATTTTAGCATGAGTGAGTGTGTTGTGGGACCAGGGAACCAGAAAAGGGCTCAGGAGAGGGAAAGGGAGTCTTGGGGGATGAGGGGAATAGAACACATGTAATACAAAAGTGGAAGTGGGGATACTGGAGATGGAAAATGAGCAAGATGATGGGGATTGGGTCTCTAGAATTGCATGTATGTGAAAAAGCCATAAGGAAATCTGATATTTGATAAGTTTATGTGTGTGTGTGTGTGTGTGTGTGTGTGTGTGTATGAGAGGGAGAGACAGAGAGAGACAGAGAAAGAGAGAAACAGAAAGAGACACACACAGAGAGAGAATAAGAATGTGGAATAACCCTTATGGGCTGATAAAGCTGCTTCTAAAAGTCATAGATTATCAAATAAAAAAAGAATCCCCCAGAAGTACACTTTCTCCTATAAGTTGTTGGTCAAGGAGATCCCTCGTTCCCCTAAAGCATTATAGACTATTGCTACTGATGCTGGTTATCCCTAAGATTGTATGCAATACCCTCTGGCTGAAGACACCATATGCCTTGGCTGCAAGGCCTAGAGAAATCTAGAACTGGACTGGAAGCTCCTTCCCTGCTAGGTAGCCCTCACCATGCTGGAAGGTTCTCTGCAGGCTTCCAGGAGATCATTGACATCAACAGGCTTATTCAGCTGTGGGCCCTGCATGCAACCATGCCAACCAGCCAGACACAACGAGTTAGTGGCTCAACAGTGGCAACTCTGATTGAGGTAAACATTTCTTGCATGGACTTGAGGCCCCTGTCACAGGAGGGAATTCACATTTGCTATGGAAACCTGGTTAAACACCTGTAGTTGGTGAAGTCACTGTGAGGAAGCTACTGCTATGGTTTGGCTGAATGGACACGATGTGCCCATCTAATCGATTTCTACTTCACTCTGTCTAAGTGGGCACTGTTATCAACTTTGGTCTAGAAGCTTCATTTTGCAATGGTCAGCAGTGACTGCAGAGACTCATAAAGGGTCAAAGTACTAAGACTAGATGACTGTCAACTACCCAGCCATACAGGGGAAGTCTGTATCCTACTCCACCCCCTAAGGCTCTGGGAAGGAAAGGTGGAAAGAATGGAAGAGTCAAAAGGAGGAGGGAGAGTGGCATTGAATGCTGGCCTCCAGGCACGAGACCTTGAACTCACAGACTTGAAATCAGGTTGTATGTGATTACCTGCACAAGACCAGAACAAGGCTGGGCCCACCAGTACCTTGTCCTGGAAAGAAAGAGGCTCAGGGGGCCCCACCCCTCTGGAATCTATAGGCTGTTAGTGTGGCTGGGGGAAGGAGAGACATTTTCTCCAGTGGTACAGACACTGGTAAAATGCCCACCGCCCTGTGAAAAACTCTGCTGAAACTTGCTGGATCACATATAAGAAAAGAACATGGAAGGAGATGGGTTTGGTGGGAAGAGGTAGGAGATTAGCAGGCATGAGGGGGAAACAGAAGAGAGTAATGGGAAGGAGAGTAAGATTGAAATATATACATGGGTAAAAATGTCTTGCTAAAACCCATTATGTATAGATAATGCATACAAATAACACTTGTAAAAGAATTATAGCTGCTGTGAAAACACCTCCGAGCCACTGCTTCTCTAAGACTTCTTCTGCAGGGCTCTAGAGTTTCTTTTTCAAGTCTACTGAACACAGTGGGTGCTGCTTGTGACCTTGGGTTGGCACTCCTACACTCCTATTCCTAGCTCCCTCTTCTGCGGCTCCCTCTCGTAATCTGTCAAAATGGGGATAATTTTACCTCCTCATAGAGTTATTAACAAGATGACAAGAAGACAGCATGTCAGGGGCTTAGTCCTGTGCTTAGAGGGGAGTGAGTGTGGAATACCTCTGAGCTGAATCCCCCTTTCCCTTTCCATCATCACTGAAACCAAGGATTAAGAAGAGCTGTCAGGGACCTAAGAGATGGCTCAGTGGTTAAATAGCACTTACTGCTGGTACAGAAGACCCGGATTTGGTTCCCAGAATTCACATGGCAGCTCACACCTGTCTGTAACTTCAGATCCAGGGGATCTAACACCCTCTTCTGGCCTCCACAGGCATTGCATACACATGGTGTACATACATACACCCAGGTAAACACACACGTATACACACAGTACGTACGTACGTACATACATACATACATACATACATACTAAAATTTTTAAAAGAGCTCTCAGGGCAGGGGTGTGGCTCAGTGGCAGAGGCAGGTTTAACAAGCACAAAACCCTGTATGGGTTTGCTCTCTAGGAACAAAGAAAATGAAAAATCTGATTGCGAGGACTGGTTACCTCTCCTGCTGCAGAAATAGCAGCCCTGAGTTTGCTATCTTTGCTGTCTGAGCCTATCTCTTCCCTGACTCAATGGATACTTAACTTCTTGGAACGCAGGAACATTCTGCCTTGAAAAGCCAGGGTGTAACTGCTGTTCCTCCTATCCTTGGGAACCTTGAGGAGGCCAGTTGCCAGCTTGGGTCTTAATCCCCACGTGAGAGATAAAGGCAGGCTGACTACTGCATTGTAAAATGAGAAGAGAGAACTGGCACTCTCTGGGTGCCAACTGTGGGTCACGCCCTGAGCTGAGCCGAACTCTGCAGTGATGGCATATGACTCCTTCGTGGTAGATGAGGACAGCTGGGTCCAGAGAGAGGGAAGTGGTCCACAGTCACCTAGCCAGGGAGTGGTAGGGTCAGAAAGCCATTCTCTCAGACTGCAAAGTCCTGGCTGCTTCTAGAACACCTGCTTTCCCTCTCATGTAAATCCTACGCTTTACCAATAGTTTGTGTCTTCTCAGTGGTCAGTAGATGCAAAAGATAATGAGTTTTCTGTGGATTATCTCACCTAATCCTCATATCAACCTACAATGAAAATACTCATCTTTTCTGTTCAACAGATGAAGAAACTGAGGCTTAAGAAGTGTCATTTGAAGCCGGGTGACACACGTCCTTAATCCCAGCACTCGGGAAGCAGAGGCAGGTGGTTCTCTGGGAGTTCAAGGAGCTAGTTCCAGGGTAGGCTCCAAAGCTACAGAGAAACCATGTCTTGAAAAACCAAACCAAAACAAAACAAAAACAAAAAAGAAATGTCATTTGCCCAGGGTCACGGTCTCATGAAGAGTCATTTCAGGGATTTGAATCCGTATTTGTCTGATGTCAAGGAGTAGGCTCTGAGCTTCCCCCCACTCTTCTTCTCCATCCCCATCACTCAGGCCCAACTAAAGCATCTGGGTGAAAGCCTAAACTGAGTACTTCCACCCCAAGTCCTCCGACTTTCAGGTTGATTCTCTAACTGTGCCAAGAGCTGCTGACACATGGAACTCAGACAGTCACAGACCTCTGGATGCCCATGCCACAGGATCACTGTCCTCCTGCCAACTGCAGTCCCAGTGGGCTGGAATCTGAATTAAGTGAATTAAAATCTCTTCAGGCATTTATAGTAAATTAAAATGTCTTTCAGCCTGAAATATTTTTTTCCCAAGAAACTGGGCCAAAGGCCAGCCTTGTCTCTGAGCCTGTCCCCGGAGGCTGTAGGCTGCCTTTCCTCCTAAGACAGTTTCTCAGAAGGATGAAGAAACAAGCCAGGCTGTGTACCCTGCACCGGGACAGGTCTGTGCCCAACAGAGGCAGGGGAGTGTAAAAGGCAGGCCCCTTCCCTAAGGTCCTTCTGGTTGTTCCCTGTGTGAGTCTCTGAGATCCAGCTCAAACCAGACTTTGAGATACATTCTTACTTGGTTTTTTTCCAACTTTGTCTTGCTTTGTTAACTCTGTTTCATTCCAAAAAAAAATTCCATGGAGTATCAATTCCATTTAGCCTGTATGTTTCCAGAGAACTCTAGAGGTGCTCCTGCAATAGGCACTTAGAAATTTCTTTTGCTAGACCCCGTTGAGGGGTTGTGAGATGGCTCAGCAGATAGACATGCTTGTCCAACAATCTGAGTTAAGTAAATCTCCAGAACCCACATGGAAGAAAGAGAAAACTGATTCCTGAAAGTTGTCCTCTGTCTCCTCTGACTTCCATATGTGCCCTGTCATGTGCATGCTTGCACACACACACACACACACACACACACACACACACACACACACACACGGTCTGCAAAGTAACTAAAAGCAAGATAAAATCCCTTATTTGTTTGTTTGAGATAAGGTCTCATTCTGTAGCCCTGACTGGCCTCTGACTGGCCTGGCCTGGAACTTAATATGCAAACCAGTCTGGCCTCAAACTCAGAGATGCTTCCGATTAAAGGCAGGTCTCACCACATCTGGCTTCTGCCTTCCACATCTGTCTTCTTTATATTAGGTTGCCTTTTTAGTACTACATTTATATGCCTTATATGCCTATAGGCATATAAATCATTCAAAGAGTCGGGCAAGGTTGCCCAAGCCTTTAATCTCAGCACTTGGGAAGCAGAAGCAAGTGTATTTCTGTGAGTTCAAGACTGTTTCAGTCCATATAGTGAGTTCCAAAACAGCCAAAACTATAGAGAGAGACCATGCCTCAAAAATAAATAAATAAATAAACAAACAACCATTCAAAGATTGTCTTTCTGGAAACTGATAATATCTAACCTATCACAACCCCTCCTAAGGCTAAAGGCACAGAGATAAGAGAAATTGAGGTGTCTGGCTATAGAAACATGCCTTAAGTCATTGTCCTTAACCTGCAGTCACCTTGGGTTGGAGAAACACGCAAGCCTCTCAGGGCAGACCACACCCTGAGATGAGGGCAACTATCTATGACAGCGAGACTGTACCCTGGAATAGGGTGATCAACTTTCAGGAATCAGAGTGTCTCACTCAAGCAACAAGGGCTTCTTCAGATCACCTTGCTGAACCAGAACTGAGACAATGATCAACCAGACCCCACCTTGACCAGAATTGCTTGATTCATTCTACCCGCCCCCCCCCAATTCTTCCTCCATCTAAACTTCTTCACAGTTACTCGTCTCTTTAATTGGCATACTGAGATGACTGGCCAAGCTTAGCCACCAAGCTTTGTGATTCCCAGAGCCAGAGTTTTGTCTGAAAACTGGTTTATAGCAACAGAAGTGTTCCTAGACAGCCCTCTCCTTGGTTAGGTCACTCTCCAACAGAACAAAGAACTAAATGGGTGTACACCCGAAAACAATGGCAGCATATGAAGCCTCCAATAGACAGTGAGTTAGCTTTCCATGACTGTGACAACAGCCTGAGGCAGGCAGCCTAAAAGAAAGCGTTTGCTTTGGCTTCTGGTTTCAGGAGTTTCTGTCTGTGATCACTTAGGCATGTCACTTTGGGCCTGTGGTGAGCAGATGTCGCAAAGGAAGTTCATGCTGGAGCTGCTCATCTCACGAAAGTCAGCAAATAGCAACAGGATTAACCCACTGATGACATCAGAACCCTCATGGCCCAGCATCTCCCAAAGGCTGCGCCTCTAAACACTGCTGTGTTGGGGAGCAAGCCTTCTACACAAGAGCAGTTGAGGAGCATTTGAGATCCAAACCAAACCAGATAGTTGACATGAAACTGTGATGCATTCGACCACCACTCCCAGAATGCACATGGGGAATTTTGCTTTCTGACTTTGAAAGTGTAATTTCTATAGGTCTTGAAGTCCTAGTTCCCAGAGTGGGGAAATGTTTCATTAGAGCGCTAACAAATTTTTTAATGCATAAAGTCACATGATACTAGTATTAAGAATGTAGGAACATGCTGGAGAGATGGCTTAGCAGGTAAGAGCACTGGCTGCTCTTCCAGGGTCCTGAGTTCAATTCCCAACAACCACATGGTGGCTCACAATTATCTATGATGAGATCTGATGCCCTCTTCTGGCCTGCAGGTACACATGCAAGCAGAATACTGTATTCATAATAAATAGATTTTTAAAAATGTAGGAACCTCGTCAAACTGTGCAGCGTTTAGATGGGAGACTTTGGGGTGTAGGGATGTAGCTCGGTGGTAGAGTGTTTGCCTAGTGTGTGAGAGTTCCTGGGTTCAAGCCCCAGGGGGAAAACAGCAATAACAACACTTAATTAAAATTGTAGCTAAGGATGTGAAGTCTGTTGGAAGTGCTTGTGATCAGCGAAAGGCAATGGAGTGAAGAACTCCTAGAACCTTAATGGCAAGGGATGGAGCCACATACACGTGGGCATATACAAGCATGCTTCCTAGCTTACCAAGCGATTCTCTGCACTCCTCAGACTCTTCTAGCATCAAAGCCTTCACCAAATGAGGCCATCAGACGTACCTTCAAGGTACGTGGACAAAATTAATTTCCTTCTTCCCCTCCCCCCTTTCCCCAACACCCCACATTTCTGCCTACCTCTCTCTCTCCCTGCCCTGTCCAGTGGCAGCTGCTGCCCTTCTCCCTTGGCAGCAGCCAGGATGTGAGCACAAGGGAGTTGAAAGAGTCAAGGGTGGGCATGGCCATTTCTCAGGACATGCAGTTGGTGAGTGGTGACTGCCCCTGGCAAGCAGGACCAGGGCACATTGGCAGACTTTGTGATGGGAAGAACCTTTTCCCCACCCAAGTCCTGCGTCCGGACAACCAGCAGCAGAGGCTGTCAGTCATCCCAAGTTTATCCTCTTTTGTTGGTTGGAGCAGCTGACTCAGGCGGGGAACCCTCAGCATGGTGGATCTTAGCATATCCTCCTGCCCAGGGGACCCTCTCTTCCACCCTTCCAGAGCCTGGCTTATGCTCATTTCTTTTGGCAAGCTTGAGGTACCTTCTGGGAACGAGACACAAAAATTCCAATTGTATAATTTTGACTCCATATCCCAGTTAAATGCTTTGATATTTGCGTTTCAAACTGGCAGGGGAGGAGATAACGATGAACAGAGAACTTCATGCTGATTTAAAATTTTAATTTACCCTTATTTAGAACTACATAGCAAATAAATACCACGGCGAGTTGAAAGAGTGTGTGGGGGAGAAAGAGAACGTTTTCATAACCTCGTGTCTTCAAGAGAACCTCTTCCCTCTTCATATTTTCTCTGAATTGAGCTTGTTTTGAGCAAAGAGGTTAAGTTTAAAAAGCCATAGCCTTACAGGCAGTGGTGGCACCTGCCTTAAACCCCAGCACTCTATGAGTTCCAAGGCCAGCCTGGTTGGTAGAGTGAGTTCCAGGACAGAGAAATCCTGTCGGGGCGGGGAGGGGGGGACACGGTGAGGGGGCCACGACATGTTTTTCTTTCATCTTCCCTTACTTCTACTTTGTTCCTAGCTGGGCAGTTGTGGGGACAAGGCAGGACCTCCAGCATTTGTGTCTCCAGCTCAGTTTTGCGCACAAGGCTCCCTGTTGACCTTGACCAAGGCCTTTGCAAATGAGCTAGGCCGAAAAGATTCAGGACTAACACCAGCTCCATTAGCGAGGGTGTTGTTCTTGCCCTTCAGGGTCAGCTCACTGCCCTGTATGTGTGTGCCTATGTGTGGTGGCATATGCACGCCAGCGCACATGTGTGGCGGTCTGGGGACAACTTGTGGGAGCCAGGCTTCTCTTTCTAGTATATGGGTCCTGGGGATCAACCGTAAGCGGTTATATTTTCATGTAATTGCTCTTCAATTGTATTTTCAAACATTTAACATGGAATCAAGGGGACAGAGAGATGACTCAGTGGTTAAGAGCACTGACTACTCTTCCAGAGGGCCAGGGTTCAATTCCCAGAACCCACATGCAGCTCACAACTGTCTGTCTCTCCAGCTCCAGAGGATCCCATACTCTCAAACAGACATACGTGCAGGCAAAATACCAGTGCACTTAAAAAATAAAAAAATAAATCATTAGAAACCTTCATCTTAGCCTAGAGGAGTGGAGCATGCCATTAATCCTCACACTCGGGAGCCAGAGGCAGGTAGATCTCTGTGAGTTTGAGTCCAGCCTGGTCTACAGAGTGAGTTCCAGAACAGCCAGGGCTGTTACACAGGAAAACCCTGTCTTGAAAAGAAAACAAACAAACAAACAACAAAAAAAAAACAGGATTAAGTTTCCAAAATAGACAAAGAGTGAAAGTAGGTATGGTGATTTAAATGAGAAATATCCCCATAGGCTCGGACATTTGAACACTTGGCCCCTGGCTGGTGTGATTGGGGAGGCTTAGGAGGTTCAGCCTTAGGAAGGAAGTTTATCGCTGAAGGTGGACTTGAGGATTTAAAGCCTCGAGCCACTTCCAGTGTACCCTCCCCGTGTCACGCTTGCGGTAAAAGATGTGCCCCTTCAGCTCCCTGTTCTTTCCAACCAGCTGCCACCGGGCCTCCCCACCTTGATGGACTCAGCTCTCTGGAGCCTTGAGCCAAAATAAACTCTGCAAGTCATTTCAGGTCGTGGTGTCTTGATCACAGCAACAGAAAAGAGTCAAAACAATCAGTCCTTCCCTTTGAGTTGTCTGTGTCAGGTTTACTGTCTTAGAGACGAAAACGTGGTCAGTTCATCTGCCTCCTTTCCTAGGGATACAGCCAATCTATCCATGCAAATTAAGCTTCCACCAACAGCTCGTGCTGGGGTTGCCAGGACCACCTAGGAGTTCTCATCATCTTCTTCCTCCAGTAATTATTATCGAAAATAACCTCCTTAGCATATTTCTCCATGACCACCTCTCTTTGGTCTATATCTACCTCCTGGATGCAACCTGAGCAGACCAAATGGGTGCCTAATCCAGACAGGAAATCTCTTTAGACTTGACACTGTGAGGCAGAGGATGTTTTGAGACCTCTGACCTCATGACACCCATCACCCCCAATCCTAGCAGCCTTCGTCTTTCACAAAGGACTGCCTGAAATAGTAATTAATATTGCATTAATATAACTTAATAGTAATTAAGTAAAGAGCCTTTACTTACTAAACTCTCAGGTGGTTTACGCACGCATAAAATAAAAATGCGAAAACTTTTTTTTAAAAAGGAGGAAAGAAAGCCTTTGAATTATATTAAGAATGAAGGCCTTTTTATTAGCTGTGTGTGTGTGTGTGTGTGTGTGTGTGTGTGTGTGTGTGTGTGTGTGTCTCCCTAAGGTGGAGGCTGGAGGATCAGAAATTCAAGGTCATCTTTGAGTATGAATTTGAGAATAGTAGCCTGGGCTGCATGAAACCCTGTCTAGACAAGAAGAGAGGGAGGGAGAGAAGAAGGAAGGAAGGAGGTTGAAGAAATGTCTCAGGTGGTTATGAGTACTGGTTGCTCTTCCGAAGGACCCAGGTTTGATTCCCAGGGTGCACACTGTGACACACAACCTTTGTAACTCCTATTCCAGTGGATTCTATGTTCTCTTCTCCCGTCTACAAATACATGATGCACATACATACATACAGGCACATGTACACATAAAATAAAAATGCAAAAACCTTTCTTTTAAAAAGGAGGAAAGAAAGCCTTTGAATTATATTAAGAATGTGGGCCTTTTTTTATTAACGTGTGTGTGTGTGTGTGTGTGTGTGCACCCCACACACATGCATGTGCCATGTTGCATGAAAGGAGACTGAAGATAGCTTTCAGTAGTCAGTTCTCTCCTTCTACCATGTGTCCTGGGGTCAAATTCAGGCTATGAGAGCTTTTACTTACTAAGCTACGTTGCCAGCTCAAACACATGGGTCTCTTGTCATGTTTTCATCTTGCTGATGCCTGTTGAAGGCACATTCAGGCATTATGACATGACATTGTCATGTCAAAGTTCACACTTGAGAATTGTGCAATTGAGTTACAAGAAAAAAATCACACACAGAGAGATTTTGCTTTGTTTTGTTTTGTTGGTTTATTTTGTTTTCAAGAGTAACAGCTCTGGCTGTCCTGGAACTCGCTTTGTAGACCAGGCTGGCCTCGAACTCACAGAGATCAGCCTGTCTCTGCCTCTCAAGTGCTGGGATTAAAGATGTGTGCCACCCCCACCCTGCCCAAAAACAAACAAACAACTCGTAATGTTTTAAGTTGTGATTTTGTGTTGGGCCACACTCATAGCTATCTTGGCTGTAGGTCGGACATGCCTTGGAGTAACAAAGTGAAAGACGGTACTGGGAGATGAGAAAGTCCCCTACAGGCTCATGGATTGGAACACTTGGTCCCCAGTTATTGCACTTTTGGGAAGGTTGTGCTCCGTAGGAGGTAGAGTCTTGATGGAGGAAATACACCACTGGTATGGGCTTTGACGATTTATAGCCTCACCCTCCCACCTCTCTCTGCTTCCTCTGTGGGTGTGAAAATGTGACCAATCGGCTTCCTGATCCTGCCATGCCACACCTTCCCTGTTGTCATGAATTCTATCCCTCTGGAACTGTGAACCAAAACAAACCCTTTTCCTTCCTAAGTTGCTTTGGTAACAATGTTAATTAGGGCAAAGGAAAGTAACTGGTGAGATGGTTCAGTGGGTAAAGGTGCCTGCCACTGAGCCTGATGACCTGGTTTCATTCCCAAGGCCTCCATAGAGAAAGAAACAACCCCACAGGTTGCCTGTCCTCTGACCTCTACAAACTCACTAAGGTACACGTGCTCGCTCTCTTTCTCTTTCTCTTTCTCTTTCTCTGTCTCTCTCTCTCTGTCTCTCTCTCTCTCTCTCTCTCTCTCACACACACACACACACACACACACACACACACATATATATATATATATATATATATATATAGAAAATAAAATAAATAAATGTGAAAACTTAAAAGTAAAGGACCTGGCAGTGGTGGCTTACACCTTTAATCCTGGCACTCGGGAGGTAGAGTCAGATGGATCTCTGAATTCATGGCCAACCTGGAGTTCCAGCACAGCCAGAGCTACCCAGAGAAACCCTGTCTTGAAAAACAGAAAAGAAAAACAAAATTAAGGAGATTACATTTCCAGAGCTGACCATCTCTGGGGGAAGATGAAAGAACAAGCCTAAGTTTCGGCTCATACCACTGTCCTCAAACCAATCATGTAGACAGAAGAACAAAATTTCCTGTGGACCTGAGGGGTCAGTTATTAAGTTAATTTATCATGACTACAGCAGAACACCTGAGAAAGGCTACTTTATAAATGAAAGAGGTTTGTTTAGGTCAGAGTTCATGAGATCCAAGGTGCAAAGGTCTCAGCCAGTGATGTCATTCTTACTGACAGTCTTGAGGTAGCAAAAGACAGGCGCCCACATCTCTGTGTCTATGCGTGTCTGATCTCTTAATCCCTTCTCTTTTTTTGTCTGTTTCTCAAGACAGGGTTTCTCTGTAGCTTTGGAGCCTATCCAGGGTAGAATATGGCGAAACAGGGGGGTCTGAGAGCCACACAGTACTGTCCCAGGCCTGACAGGGGAATGCCATGAGGAAGTTCCCCTGCCACTAAGCAGTTATTAGCATTTGATCACTAGCATTCCGTTTAAACCAACTGAATCCAATGTGGAAACGTTTGCCTGCATCATGGATATTCAGGAGGCTGAGCCAGGAGGATGGTTAATGCTAAGAACTCCAAGCCTTCCTGGGTAGTGTCTACCTGACCCCATTTAAGAAGAACAATTTCAGCTGAGAATCGCCTCTAGCAGATTATCCCGTTGGTGTGTCTACGGGGCATTTTCTTGATTGTTGATGGATATAGAAGAGCCCAGCCCACTGTGGGTGGAGTCATTCCCAGGCTAGGTTACATTAAAAAGATAGGTAACACCTGGTAAGTTGTGTTTCTCCAAGTTCTCTGCTGCACTTCCTGCCCCAGGTTCCTAATGTGAGTTTCTGCCCTGGCTTTCCCCCATGATGAACTGTAACCCAGAAGCCAGTTAAGCCCTTTCTTCCAAGGCAAGTTGGGTTTGGCCAGTGTTTTATCTCAGTCACAGAAAGCAAAATAGAACAGACAGAATGGTGTGACTTGGATTTTTAAAAAAAAAGTTTTCTCAATATTGCATACAGCATAAATGATGGCCATTGAGAGAACTAAGGTATTTTTTATAATTCTGTATCACATCTAAGGTTAAGATTCTTGCCACGCAGACTCAACTTCTACTCAAGTGAGATGGCAAGGCCTGTCCCTATCTACTCCCGTAGTCTCCTAGACAGAAGCCTCTCAATCAGAATGCCCCTCTCTCTCCAGCACCGACTAGCTAGTGGACTGAAGCTAAGCACTACCAAGCCATGACCTTCAGCCTACAACTGTGGCCCCAGCAGAAGGAACACGGGAAGGAACTTTGCACTAATCAAAGCTAGCAAAGCCTGTTGCTTTTTAAGCCAGCGTGGCTCAATTGACCTGCTCAACTGAAATCATTGGAAGTAATTAAGAGGGTGTGGCTGGACTTGGCCTCCAGAAGGAAGGAGTGAGGTAACTATACAGATTGTCCTTTGTACAATTCTTGCATTGCAAAATTGGAACTGGTCTCCACTTTCCTCTCCGTGCCATCTAGCTTTGGAAATAAAACCCTAGTGGGAAGTCAGGCCTGGTGCCTCCTGACTGTAATCCCTGTACTCAGGACTTGGAAGCAGGGCGGTCTGGAGTTCAAGGCCATTCTTAATGATAGACACATCTGGACAATCGAGACTGTCTTAAAAGCCTTAACAACAACAAAGGAGCAGATACACTGGCAAGTGAGTGCAAGCTAAAGTGTTAGGCCTGCAATTGCAGGCAAGATTTTCTGGCCTTTTATCTAAATTGGTGATTCCCACAAGCTCGAGGCCCTTTTCATATATGTAGAATCATTTTTTCAGTTTTCATAACTCTGAGTGGGCGAGACCAATGTTATTGCCATCTAGTGGGTACAAGCCAGGGTGTTCTAAACATTTTACAAAGCACAGGACAGCTCCCCAGCAGAGAATCCCACAACTCCAAATCCTAATTCCTACTGAAAACCAGAAAGAGGCGGGAGAAATGGCTCAGTGGGTAAAAGCACTTTCTGTACAAGACCTGAGTTTGAACTCTCAGAACCCCATGAAGCAAGGTGCCATAGTGTTCCTCTGTAATCCCATCGAGAGATGGGAGGCAGAGACGGGAGAATCTCCACACACTTGCGCGCCTGCTGGCCTGGTGTGAGCAGAAAATAACGAGGAAGAGACTGTGTTGCTATAGGAAGACCTGCAGCTTGTGATTACCCTCCTACTGGGGCGTGGCCTCTTAGTACTACCTACACAGAACCCGCCTCTGTCTTTTTTCCATCCTCCTTTCCGCCGGCTGTTCGTTTGGATTGCGGGATTCAACCGGTCAAGCAGAGAATTTTGATTTGTGAGTTTACCCCTAAATAAATATCTATTTCTCATTTCTGAGCTAGTGTGGGATTTCTTTCAAGCGTCCGTTCATCACTTGGTTTGTTCCACACTGTGTTGAATATGGTGGAAGGTGAAACAATACCCAAGGTTGTCCTTTGACTTCCACACGTGTGCCCACGTTCACACACGTCAAATTGAGAGTGTGGACACATGCATGCACATACACATTCACAAGAAAACAGGGAAAAGAAATTCAAGTAATTAAGGCTCTTTCATGTGCCATGTGACACACACATATAGGCATGCACACACATGTGCGCACATGAGTACCATTCAATCATCTCTCCAACTCTGAAAAATGATTCCTCCCAGCTGGACGGTGGTGGCGCACGCCTTTAGTCCCAGCACTCAGGAGGCAGTTGCAAGTGGATATCTGTGAGTTTGAGGCCAGCCTAGTCTACAAGAGCTAGTTGGACAGGCACCAAAGCTACAGAGAAACCTTGTCTTGAGAAAAAAAAATGATATTTCCCAGATGAAAAACAAAGCCCCAATTATGTAAGGACTTCACTCAACTAGTAACTGAGTCTAGCTCCATGAAGACAAGAACCCATCATTTCAACCACTTCCATTTGCCCTATTCATCACAGAAGTTACAGCCTAAAGAACTGTGCCAGATACATTTGAATTAATTATGGGTTAATAAGTGACCACGAGCCACCGTCCCTGACATCCACACTTGTTTCTCCCATAACACCTCCAGAATATAAAAATGCTCCCAACTTCCTTCTAGTGTTGAATCAAGGTAACATAGCATGGTAGGAGCAGAAGTCTCCTCAGGCCAACTGGAGTCCAAATAGGACTTTATGGTCATGCAGAGTTATTCTAGAAACCAAAAAGCTTGAAAGGCCACCCAGCAGGCATCCGAGTGACATATGCTCTAAGCAGATCTCAATTGTCTCTTCCCTCCTAACATCTTACTCAGGGCCTAGGAAGCAGCCCTGGCTTCATTTAGAGTCTATGAGGCTATATGGCCTCTCACCTACCTGTGTGCCTCTTAGTGAACTAAGTCTCAATCTTAGTACATTCTTTATTAGCATAACTGAATAATCAAGTCTGGGGAGATTTACAAAGAGTAGAGACATATGTAGCTTACGGCTCTCAAGGCTTGACGTCCAGCATGGGATGGCTCTCTCTGGGCTCTATCTGTTCAAGACCTCACTCTGCATCCAAACGCAATTGTAAAGAAGAACCATCAGTGGGTCTTGTTGGATGGATATTGACAGATTGCTGTGGTTTGAGTGTGGGTTGACCTCTCTGAGATTTACATTCTAAGTTTATCCCAATGTAACAAGAATCCCCAAGAGGTAGTCAGATCATTAATAGGGTTAATGGCTTTCTCCTGGGGCCGGGTTAATTCTTGCAGGATCAGTTACTGAAGAATTGGTTGTTACAAAGCATTGCTGTCCTCTTGTCTGGCCTATAACTGCTGAAGAAATAGAATCAGTCATCAAAAGTCTCCCAACCAAAAGAAGCCCAGGGCCAGATGGTTTCAGCTCAGAATTCTACAAAAGGACACACTGGAATCTGTCTGAAAGAAACAGCTCATATATTCCTAGCACTTGGGACCACACGCCTTTAATCCCAACACTGGGGAGGTGGAGATGGGAGCAATATAGCTGTGCAGAGAGAAGAATATAAAGGGGAAGAGACAGGAACTCTTTGGAGTGTGGAGCTTAAGGATTCATGGAGACAGGATCTTGTCCCATTGGTCTGAAGATTTGGTAGAGGTAAAAGGTCTCTCTACTGGTTGATTGCTTTGCTTTTCTGATCTTCAAGTTGAATCCTAATATCTGACTCTGGGTTTTTATTATTCACATTACATGGTGGGGATGGAGAGATAGCTCAGCACTTAAGAATACTTATTCTCTTGCAGAGGACCTGGGTTCATTTCCCAGCACCCACATGGTAAGTCAGCACCATCTACAGAACCAATTTCAGGAGATCCAACAGGCACAAATGTGGTGCACATATATGCAGCTAAAACATCCATACATGCCAAATAAAGTAAAATGCGTTCATGGGGCTTTATGGTGGCTTTTGGAGTTTGGTTGCTCATCTGAGGAGGGAGTTTGAAAGTTGTGCGCTCTTAGTGTTTGTTCCTGTCTGCCCTGAAACTCCATGATTATGAAAAGTGTTTCTCTGTGTAGCTTTGGAGCCTGTCCTGGAACTAGCTCTTGTAGACCAGGCTGGCCTCGAACTCACAGAGATCTGCCTGTCTCTGCCTCCCGAGTGCTGGGGTTAAAGGTGTGCACCACCATAGCCCAGCTGAAAAGTGTCTTTTTAAAAGCTGAATAGTGTTACCTCACTCAGGATGATTTTTTTTCCAGTTCCATCCATTT